>JAEQML010056589.1:0-33662 GCA_016904865.1 Pissodes strobi
GGGAATAAAATAATTTATGTGAATTATCTACACTGCTATAAATATGAAGTACAACAAAACAAAGTAATAACAACAATAGAACCACACTTGTCATGTACCGGTCACGAAGAAGTCGACACAAAAATTGTGTTTCATGCTTGCAATGTGGATTTTGATGCCCATGTGACAATAAGATGCCCAGATACTGACATTTTGGTGATTATGGTTGCAAATATGAATTTCTTTAAAAGTAATTTAAAAATTTCAATGCATGTCGGTACTGGAAATAATCAAAAAAACATCAATATCACGAAGTTGTAGGAGACATTGGGTGCAGAGTTATGTTCGTCGTTGCCACCTTTTCATGCGCTCACGGGCTGTGATTTTAATCCAGCCTTCTATGGAAAAAGCAAAAAAAAAAACCGTTTCACACTTTACGAAAGTCGCCAACGTATATTCAAGCTTTGAGTGAAATTTCAAATCTACCTCATAGCAGTTTAAATCAACTTTTTGCAACACTGGAAGATTATGTTTGTAAATTATATGCATTTGAAAGAACTAATGACGTCAACTTTCTCGTACAAAATCCTTTACAAAATCATTTAGCAGTAAAAATAATCAGCAAATACTGCACTTAGAAAAAGAAAATGATGGTTCCATGGTCCCGCCTTGCAGATCTGAACTGCGTCAACATTTTCTCCGAACATCATTGCACATTTCTGGAGTCACGCACATCTTCCGATACCATCCGAATTCTCGCCATCTGACTAAGGATGGGAAGAACGAGATGAAAAGTATTTTTTCAAATGGTATGAACGAGATCAATTGCCGCCATCTTGCCATCAATTACAAGCATCACAAGTATTGATGAAGGCTTTAAAGGTATGGAAAATTTATTTTTCTATTTTCTCGGGAAAACATGTCTATCTACATGATTTTGATAAATATTTTTATTGGTTTCTTTTATACAGATAACAGTAAAACAGAGGCAGGAGATATTCACGATGACATTGAAATAGATTATTCATGAGACGACAATCAAAGCAATGAGGAAGATAATTCTTAATACAATGAACTCATTTTAAACATTTTTATCTGATTATTTCAACAATATCTGAATGAAAACAAACTCAATTTTATGCGTTAATTATATGTGAACTTTACGTAACTATATTTTTGGTAAATCGTTGAATAAAGAGTTTTCGAATATTTCAACAATAGCTGAATAAAAAAAAAACTGAATTTTAAGTGTTAAGGATGTGTGGACTTTACCTAACTGTATCTTTGGTAAATCAATGAATATTTAATTGAAATTTAGCTACATAATAGTTCTAATAAACTAAAATTGGAAAATTCTAATCAGCTGAATGCATATTGAGACGAAGGTCGACAGTCGGACCACTTAGACTACCCCGCGCCCCTTGGATGTATGAGCGTTATGATACCTTATTGCTCCAGCTGACGGTCTTTGTCGTACGACGCACTCAGCTGACTATTATTTTCATATTTCTACATGAGTCCTAAGGCATGTAAAAAAATTTCACTAGGTTATAAATAAATTTGTTTTCAATTTTATTACCACTTCTCATGACCAGCTGACGTACAACGCTGCTTCGGGCACGCAGCTGACTATTTATTTTTTAAACTATGTAACATGGACAATTTGTCATAAAAAATTCAATCGGTCTAAAATAATTCCGAATTCCATTTTTTTTTACAACTATCTCATCTTCCCGCCGCAGCATCCAGCGCCGGTAGCCCAGCTGACGGTCGGTTCAGTGTTTGTCTATATGGGAACATACTATATAAGTTAAATTCAAGCGGTCTAAAATTCATGCCAAAAATTGACGCTGGCTCCCGGACTATTAATCAAGACCTGGAGAAAGTTCGAACGTGTGGCTATCGAAATTTGGTCCAGTTCAATCCAGCAAAGACCCAAACAACCACGTTTACCAAGGGGGCCAATACAGCGGGCCCTGACATCATTATGGCAGGATTGACCATTCCTTCATCCTCGTCAATCGGACTGCTGGGTGGCTCGGTCAACAGCAATATGTGCTGGCATGACCACGTTGCTAACATCGCAAAGTCAGCCTCCCAGAAGCTTGATGTGCTATTTCGCAACAAAAAACTCTATACACTGCACTAGTTGCTCTTGCTCTACAAAGCGCAAGTAAGACCGTGCTTACAATATTGCTCACATATCTGGGGTGCCGCACCAAAGCTCACCCTAAAGCTGCTAGATTCCATTCAGAAAAGAGCTGTGCGCCTCGTCGGCGACCCGGAATCTGGATAGTCTGGACACCGCAGACATGTGGCCGAGATGTCTCTGTTTTACAGATACTTTCACGGCAGATGTTCCCAGGATTCGGTATTTTAGCAGTTGGCAACAGTGCTTATTTGACGCCGCGTGGCCAAATTTTATGCCGGTATTTGAAGCAATTTAAAAATTATTATCAAAAAAGATAAACCGTGACCTCAAGTAAGTATTATGTTAATTTATTCGTAAGGTTTTGCACTATTTTGTGTTGTAATTTTTTGGTTTTAAAGTGGCCTACGTAAAAAGTATAATAGTGTTACAGTACATAACCCATATTTGCCCTATGCCCTAGCAACTCCTGTCAGATAGTCACGACAGACGGCAAGAGCGCACCAGTTCGTCGTACAACTGGGAACACCTAGAACATCGCTTTACAAGAACTCCTTTGTCTGGCGCACTGCATCACTGTGGAACTCACTCCCAGGACATCTGTTTCCCACTAATTAGAACCTCCAACTATTCAAGAACCGTGTCAATCAACATCTTCGCACACACACCGCTCGGTGAGCGCCATAGGATCTCTCCTTAGTGTGTGAGCCACTGCCATAAAAAAAAGTACAGGCATTTACGGGCTCATTTTTTTTCGTATATTTATGCAATTTTTTATTTTCCAGAGCTATAAAAGATAGGTGATTTTCATAGAAAGCGACCCCTTATACAACATGAAATACAGGAAATAGCCAAGAATATGGATTTTGAGTCTAAGGCTGACTAAGAATATACTTCTGCAGAAGACTGTTTTGGTACAGAGAATGTTTCAGAGACCTAGGATAATTTGGAAATTGGTAGTGAAAAAGATTCTGATGAATAATTTACAGAAAAAGAAAACACTGATGAACAGGCTAGTGGCCAATTTTACACTGCAAAGTCTGGCATGATTTGGCAAGAGCAACGTTTTCTACAAATTCGCCGAATGCAAAATTCTAAATACTAAGCCTGGAGTTACACAATATAGTGCCGATGCTAACACAGTTATAGGAGCTTTGAATTTATTCTTAACGCCAGAAATTAAAGATGTCATTTGTCTACACATAAATTAGGAACCTTGTAGATTTTGTGATACTTGGAACGATAAGAATCCAATTAATCAGAAACAATGGACACCATTTGAACGTGACGAGTTAGATTGTTTTTTGGGGGTTCTAATAAAAGCAGGCGCGCTACGATGCGATGTAGGAAAGAATCTACTACGGAAATATGGACCACAAATACCTCCATTCGTCGAGCGTTTTTCACTGCTTCATTATCGAGAAATAGATTTGAAGAAATCTCAACATTCTTACGATTTAATGGCAAATTAATCTACTAGAGCAGAAATAAAAGAGAATGACAAATTTGCTGCCATAAGAGACGTATGGGATCTTTTGTTATGGCCATATTACAACTGACGAGCAATTGGTTTATTTTCAGTAAAGTATATAAAATCACAGCCAGGTCGGTATGGTATCAAAATATGGGCAACTGCTGACGTAGAAGCGTCTTATCTTTGCAAACTTCAAGTCTACACCGGAAGGGTTCCTGGAAATTTATCAAGGGAAAACTACGGATATAGAGTAGTACCTGACTTAGTACTACTCTATCATGGTACCGGGAGAGGAATAACTACTGACAATTTCTTCACAAGAGTCCCATTAGCTAACTATTTATTATCCAAGAATCTTACCTTATTGGAAACTATTCGCAAGAATAAACCTGATACTCCCGCAACCCTAAATTACACTTCTAGGCCAATCCACTCTTCTATATTCGCTTTTACCAAGAATCTGACGATGGTTTCTTCTATTCCGAAAAAGGTAATGGTTCACGTTCTATCCAGCCAACAAGGTCTCTGGCAAACATGAGAACAAACCAATCATGATATTGGATTATAACCAAACCAAAGGAGAAGTTGATAATGATGTTAAGATTATAAGGGAATATTCATGTAGCCGGAGGACAGCTCGATGGCAGCATAGGATATTTTTGAATGTTATAGACATAGGTACTCTTAATGGTCATGTTATTTATATGGAGGAAAATCCCGATTGGACGAAAAATAACTCAGCCCGGCGACGTTCCTTCTTACTGCAACTAAGTGATGACTTGACTCAAACTCGTATGAAAACAAGGGTACATTATAAGTACCATGAGGAGCACACAAAGGAGGCTCTACGAGTCTGTAGGATGGCCGTATGTGATGGCACAAAAGGCGTTGATGAACCAGCGAACCAAGACAGAAAAAGAGCAAGATGTTTCCAGTGTCCCAGAAGATGTGACAAAAAGGTGAATACATTGTATGTCAAAATCACAGAATAATCAAACAACATATTGAATGTACTAAATGCTCATCGGCTTAAATATATTTTTTAATTTTTAATGGTCATAATATATTATTCCTGATTTAAATGAACTTTTTTTGTCTTTCTCCTAATTTTTGTTTGATATTGTATTTTTTATTTTCTTTTCTATTATATCCAATAAACTTTCATGAAATGATATGTAAAGTATAGTTTTGTCTTTCCCTTGACCTAATTAATTTGAAAAAATTATTTTAAAAGGGTTAGGGTAAACCACCAAATAGTTGGCTATGATAATTAATATATCCTCTGATATTTTAGGATCTTCCATAGATTTTTGTAAACATGGTAACCGGTTAAATGTAAGAATTTCATTCTAGAACTGGCTAACTGCAAAACCGCTGCTGTGAGTGATGTAGATTAAGGTACATTCGTTTAGTTAAGATAAAAAAAAATACGATTTTCGTAAGAGACCGAGTAATGTTTTTGGCTCTTGAAATCGCTTGAGTATTATCTTGTTGGATTTCGATTTTTATCATATATGAACATGTTTACAATGTCAAATTCATTAAATGTAAAGTTAAAAAAAAACGATGAACTGTAAATACCCTAGCGAATTTCATTTGAAGATATTATACCTAGCGAAAGCATTTCGGAAAATGATGTTAAGGGTTCGTTGGAGAATGTTACAGAATATAAAGCATTTTAGGCAGTAATGAAACATGATTTTAGCAATATGCCCGAAAGAAAACAAAGGTGTTACACAAGAAATGTCGGAAAATATCTATCAAACTCACAAGGGCAATCAAAAAGAAACATTACCTGGTATTTCTATACCAATGATCATCTAATAGTATAAACGATTACCAAATAGTATTGCAGAAACTGTCCAAATAAATGTGGCATGGGAACTAATGATAATGGTTGGATAAAAGCTGAAATTTGGTATAAATATATAAATATGTTACAGTTATTTTTTTAGGTGGCCACAAAACTCGCTAAACATTTTAAATCGCTGTTATTTGTAGTAAGCTTGAAATTATCCTGATTTTATTGTAGTCAACGCTACTAGGACTTCCAAACGCCAAGGCTTTTTAAGCAAGCGACGCAACATCGTAATTATTTAATGCAATTAACCACGGTTCACTTTGCACCTTTCTTCAGGAAGCTCGTTTTTCATTAGCATACCATCTTAAGTGGTCTCAACGTCTGTGGGTTGTGGGATTCAGCTGACACTGGCTACGTCTAAGTGTGGAAAAGCAAATAATGGACAAAACATAGTAATTGAAATCATTGGTAGTTCTAATGAAAATAGAAGACTAAAATTAGATGAGTTTTATAGTGTCTGCGAAATTGAAACTATAAATGAACTGAAGCATGTCCAGATAAAGGAAAATTTAAGAGGCTTCTGCACATTAGAAGAGCTTGATTTCAGTAAAAAATTTAAATTTAGTCAAAGGGAAATTAATGAGTATCCTGCAATTACTATAGATGAAATCAATCCATTTAATGAAGAAAATAGTCTTTTATGTACTAATTTTTTGGTTTCTTCTAATAGTCGAAAAACTTCTATGGTCGCAGATAGAAGGTAAAAATCCAAGAAGCAAAAGTGTTATTCGTATTACCATCAAGTGGATAAAAAAGAGAGATATGACAATAAACGACAATTAAAGCTCGATAAGGAGAAGTACAGAGAAAAAAAATAAGAAAAAAGAGGAAAAAATAAATTGAAGAAGTTATGGAAAAAGCGACATTTGTGCAGCTTTTCTAGTAAAACTCTATTGTAGGTAAAAAACTGTACTACACTCATTAAAACAAGCTGTAGCAATGATTGATGTCTCGTATGAAGAGTCAATACTAAGGTGAAAAAATAATAACTTCGAAATTTTGAGAACGAAACTGAGAACAAAAGAGTCGTTTAGAAAATATAAAACTTCTGACGATAGAAACCATTATAAATTAAAAACAATTTTTAGAACTGGAGAAAATAAAAATTAAAACAATATATTCTACTACAAGTCCTAAAGGTGAAAATCATAAAACAAAGCTTTTTGTGTTTCTAGTAGGCAGCTTATTCTGAAAAACTCTGAATGATTGTACTCCATGCTAACTACTTGTCGTAAAGACAATACTTCCTTAAAGAAACCTTTATTTTAAATTTAATATAATGGATTATTGATAAGATTTGTATTGCTTTTTTATGTTTGTATGTAAGTGATTATTTAACTAATGAAACATATGAATATTATTTTGCTCTTGTTTGGATGCCAATTATTGCATATGCTAATGACTGAATTTGAACAATCCAAATATCACTATAAGATCAAGAAAATGGCTCTATTAAAATGTTTAATCAATTATGACGAAGCATAAAAAAATTATAATGGAAACTTGAACAGAAATTGACATAAGGATTGCTTTAAAAATATTCGTCTGTTTTGCAGCAAAATTCCAAAACTGGTTCCTTCATAAAGATCCAGTTTTATGTTTTACCCTTTAACGACAAATATATTGTTTCAGCAAACTGTCACCTCAACAAATTTTAATGCTCTTTCAATCTCTAATTTTTTTATTTATGATAGATAACTGACCCCGATTTCAACTTGGCCAGGCGAATTCTAAACGTATAAAATGCATATCATTAATTATAAAAGAATATCGAACGATATAATCTATGGTATATTATTAGTCAAATATTAAGCATGGCTTACTCATATCTCTATTCAACTTTACTACTGTACCAAAATAAGGGATAATATTGAATAAATTTTAAGTGGCTAATGAGTATTGCTTATTATTGATTATTGATTGGGAACAATGATCATTGATCACACCATAAGATTGTATATGCATCTGAAGGCTAAAAGCCTTAAATTACCTCTTAAAATATATTAATGATATAGCACTTCTTTCAGCATATAACTTGAAAGAACAGTATTTTAGGGCAAGTGTCCGTTTGAAGTTTCTTGCTTTAAATTACCTGTCCAATTATTTTCTAAAATTAATGCATCACCGACTCAGAGATAACCCGGTATACTATAATAAATGTATTAGCATAGGTTTGTTTCACTTCCACTTCGCACACTTCACCTATAAGCAAAGCACATTACTAAATATATCTTTAATTTTTCTTCTTCATTTTAATTCATTAATTTTCTATTTAATAAGTTAATTGAGTAGTTAAATTTTTAAATCTAAATGAGGATGCAGGTTGATTAGATTATAGACCAGTGCTCTTTCTATTGTACAAAGTGGAAATAAAATATAATGCTTTGCAAAAATAAACGAACATTAAATAATGAATAACTTATTATATAATTTACAACTGGATAAGTACAATACAGATCGAATAGAACGTTTTCTGAAAAAGTTAGACAAATAACAAGAAAGCTATGCCAAGAGCATCACACATTGGATAAAATAACACTGCTGACCATTAAGCAGATTTTTTACGATCTTATAGGGTCATTGGGGATTATTAAGAACAGTCTAGCTAAGAAGAGGAAAACTATTCAAGGTAATAACAACTTCGATACAAAGCCATTTAGTCTTTCTGAAAATACGCCTAAACTAATTGTTGAGAATCCAGCATCAGCGCGAGAAGTAGAGGACTTTTCGAAGAAAATCTACGAGACTGCAAAATCAGTAATGGCAGACATGCCAGCTTTGATGAACTTTCATACCTACTGCACCTCAGTGCAAAGACCACAGCAAAAGGGGAACGACATCACTGGGAAGTAGGTTAAGAAGGCCCTTGAAGGTGCGAGGATTTTTTTTGCACTTGGCTTAGATGGACTTAAAAACACTTTGGTGGAAAAATTTACCAGTGCCCATCAACACTTACTGAGAGTATTCAATCCTGATTCACCCGGGCTCAACCTATCCCTGGCTGTTTCGTAAAAGAATTAATAATATTCATCCCAAAGAGGAGAAACCTAAATGATGCTAAGAACTTGCCTCAGTACGCGAGTTTTGTACTCCCGGAATCATGGAGCAGAAAGAAAGAAAAGGTATGGAAGACTGCTGACTGTTGAGAGACGGATGCTGGACTAAGTCCATTATAAAAGAAACCAGTCAATGGTATGGATTGATTACCGGAAAGCTTTTTACACAAGATCTCATTAGCTCCTAGTGCAACTTCTGGGGAACCCTGCAGTGCCACCATGTGATGCCGCTCTAGAAGACCAAATTTTCCATAGCAACAGGGGCCCAAAAGTTAACCACAGAGCTAATAACGATCAGGAGATAATTTATTCAAGGCGGCTCTCTTAGTCCACTGTTGTTCTGCATCTCGCTGCTCCCCATATCAGTAATCCTTCGAAAAATTGGAGTTTATCTCTGCGATCCACCAGGCCAGTCATCTTTTTACATGGATGATCTGAAGCCTTACGCTATAAGTGACAGGGACTTACAACAGTTTCTCAAGATCATGCACCATTAGACCAGAGATACAATAACGAAATTTGGTTTTGCTAAGTGCGTTGTACTTAACCGCGAAAAGGGCCTTGCAAGGACTTACCAGAGGACCAGTGTAGTGTTTAGAATACTGTTTAAGTTGATGTTGCTTCTCTAGGTGTTTGAATATCGAACATGCTAGGAGGGAACTTTTGTTATATGCGCTCAAGAACAAGAGTCAGTATTATTCGGGAATTTTTAGAAGATTGTATTAAACATGAAGGTTTAATAAATTGGGATTGTTGGGAATGTATGGCTTTTAGTTAACCCCCCAATCCCGAACATTACAATTGGCGACGAGCAAATCGGTTAAAAATTAAATAATTGTGTATAGTCAATCAGTGAGTTAAGTTAATAGAATTAAAAGTGCTAGTATTCTTCAATTGTATAAAATTCAAAAATGGCGTCAGTTGGAATTCAAATGGAATTTAATCCGGACGTGCAGGACTTCGATGTATTTTACAGAAGGCTGGAGTCATTCTTCATAGCTAATGAAATTACTGATGACGTAAAGAAACGTGCCATTTTTCTTAACGGATTAGCTGAAAATGCGTTTGTTCTCTTAGAGAACTTAGCACTTCCTAATAAATTGGAGGCAACGGCTTATAAAGACCTGATAGATTTGTTAAAATCGTTCTATACGCCTAGCAGGGCAGTTTTTGCCGAAAGATATGCGTTTTATGCCGCCAAAAAATTAAGTTCAGAAACCATTCAGGAGTTTGCAGCTAGATTACGAGGTTTAGCGGCACATTGCAAGTTTGGCAATTCGTTGGAAACAGTGTTAAGGGATAAATTTGTCTGTGGATTTGAAAGTGGAAAAATACTAGACGTATTTCTTACTAAAACAGAGACAATGTCGTTGCAAGAGGCAATTCAGTTAGCCTTGTCTACGGAAACGGCGCAAAATAGTTACGGTTTACCTGCAGTTCAAGTAAAAAGTGAACTAAATCGGTTACAAACAAATTTTCGAGACTCGAGTGTTAATGTGAGAGGTGCTACGCGAAGAATTCAACAGGTGCCCCAACAGCAAAACACATTCCAGCGGTCTTCAACGTCGCAGGATTTCGGAAATGCGCGGTTAGACAATGGTCAGCCACGAGGAGGTAGGCGGTCAGCAGTAAGTAGTGGAAGGGGGTCCGCTCAAACAGGTATGTTGCTATGCAAGGTGTGTGGGGGAAATAACCATGAGAGTGTGCGTTGTTATTATCGAGAATATATATGCGATATTTGCGGAGTCAAAGGACATCTTCGAAAAACATGCAAAAAAAACACTCGTTCATTTAATTTTGTAGGTGTCGATGATACCAATGTAGCATATGATTTAAATTTAAACGATAATATTATTTCGCAGAGAAGGAATTCTGACGAAATTCCTCTTTTTTGTTTCAAATCTGTAAACGAAAATCCTATTATTATCACTGTAAAAGTAAATAACATAGTTTTAGATGCTGAACTCGACACAGGGGCAGCAAAATCAGTTATTTCTGAATTTTTATGGAAGAAATATTTTAATAGATTTATACTTGATAACACTAATATAAATTTTATTACATATGTGGGAGATAAAATTGTGCCATTAGGCATGTTCACAATTAACATTGAATATCAAAATGAAGTTAAGAGCTTGGAGTTGTTTGTAATTCGTCAGGGTGCTACATTATTACTAGGTCGCGATTTTGTTAGTAAATTTAATATAGGATTTAGTCGTTTAAATTTTATTAGTGATAGTGATCAAAAATGCATTACTAACTTAATAACAAAATATACTGATGTTTTTACCGACAAATTGGGAACCTTTAATAAAGGTAACTTTACAATTAAATTAAAGCCAGGGGCGTCACCCAAATTTATTAAAGCGCGACCAGTTGCGCATTCAATTAAGGAAAAGGTTGAAATTGAGATTGACAAATTAGTGAATATGGGAATATTAGAACCAGTATCCTATTCAGATTGGGGAACACCAATAGTGCCAATTCTTAAACAAGATGGGACCGTACGAATATGTGGCGACTTTAAAATCACCCTGAACCCCCACATTGAACTCTATCGTTATCCCATTCCGCGTATTGAAGATTTATTTTGTAAACTTTCAGGCGGCGAACAGTTTTCTAAGTTAGATTTAGCATTTGCTTATCAACAATTACCGTTGGATGATGTATCAAAAAAACTAACCACAATTTCGACCCATAAGGGATGTTATGTTTATACACGGCTGCCATTTGGTATTTCTTGTGCACCAGGAATTTTTCAGCAAATTATGGAGCAAGTATTGTTGGGAATTCCTGGAGTATGTTGTTTTTTTGATGACATATTGATAACAGGAGAGAATAAAAATGTTCATATTAACCGTTTAGAAGCGGTGTTTAAAAGGTTACAGAACTGTGGTCTTACAATAAAGAAAGACAAATGCCAGTTTTTTCAAAATTCGATTGAATATTTAGGACACGTTATTGATAAAAATGGCTTACATAGGTCACAAAAGAAAATTGAGGCCATCTTAAAAATTCCACAACCTACTAATCGTTTACAAGTTCAGTCATTTATAGGGTCTATTCAATATTATCATAAATTTATTCCCAACATATCGGATATTTTGCATCCGCTTTATAAACTTTTAAAAAAAGATAATAATTTTAATTGGTCTTCTGAGTGTACCAGAGCTTTTGAGGAAATAAAAAAAGCCATTACGTCTGATCAATTTTTAGCACATTACAATACTAAACTAGAAGTAGTATTAACGGTTGATGCTTCTTCTTACGGTTTGGGTGCAACCTTATCACACGTTTATCCTAATGGCGTGGAACGTCCGATAGCTTTCTCGTCTCGGACGCTCTCGGATGCAGAAAAGCGTTATTCGCAAATTGACAAGGAAGCACTTAGTATTGTTAATGGGGTGCGTAAATTTCATTCTTATTTATGGGGTAGAAAATTTTTGCTAAGATGTGATCACAAACCATTAATTTCAATCTTTGGAAAAAAGCAAGGTTTACCTATTATGACTACTAATAGGTTACAAAGATATGCTCTATTTCTTTGTTCGTATGATTTTGATATTGTTTATATCAATAGTAAAGAAAACTGTGCAGATTTCTTATCTAGATTACCTCTTGAAGAGAATCCTAAAATAAATAAAGCAATTGAAGTTAATGTAACCTTAAATTATATTTTAGAAAATAATAGTACACCTTTAAATTTAGAACTTCTAAAAAAAGAAACAAAAAATGATGAAATTTTAAATAAATTATTGGATTATGTAACAAATGGATGGCCTAGATCTGTAGATTCAGGTTTGTTCCCATACTTTAAAAAGAAAGACGAAATCGGAGTTGAGGATGATATATTGATTTGGGGTTATAGAGTTATTATTCCAAAGTCAATTCAGGGGGCGGTGTTGACCGAGCTTCACAAGTCACATCTCGGTATTGTTAAATCTAAGTCTTTGGCAAGGTCATACGTGTGGTGGCCAGAATTAAATAAAAATATTGAAGATGTGATTAAAACTTGTCGAGCGTGCATGAGTTTTAGAAATAATCCTCCTAGAGATGAATTGCACCCCTGGCCAATTCCTGAGAAAGTCTGGTCTCGTCTTCATGTTGATTTTTTGGGGCCAATTAATAATAACAATTTTTTAGTGGTACTAGATGCTTTATCAAAATGGGTGGAGGTTTTTATTATGAAAAATATCACAGCTCATAGTACAATTGATAAATTAAGAGGACTTTTTGCAAGGTTCGGGTTGCCTGACTCAATTGTTTCAGATAACGGTACAACTTTTAAATCCCGAGATTTTGAACAATTTTTAAAAAATAACGGAATTAAACATGTGACGTCACCACCATACTATCCTGCATCAAATGGAGCAGCGGAAAATAGTGTTAAGACTATAAAACAATATTTACTTAAGGAGTTAAAAAGTTCCTATGATATTTTAAATAATATATCAAAACCAAAAAATTTATCTCAAAAAGATTTAGATAATTTTTTAATTTTATATAGAAATACCGAACATTGTAGTACCGGGGAATCACCTGCTCGTTTGATGCTAGGAAGGCCATTAAAAACTAGATTAGATTTACTCAAGCCCGCCAATATTGGCTCAAGAGCCACAATGCCTATTGATCAAGTTAAAAAAAACTTACAATTAGTTCAAAATAAGCAAAAGAACTATTATTCGAGTAGGCAGAGTAAACAAGTGCAAGTAGGACAAAGAGTGCTAGTTAAGGATTTTCGCAAATTGAAATCTCAGTGGATTGTCGGTATTGTTGTTAGTTTTATAAGTAAAAATATTGTCTTTGTTCGAATACCCAATACAACATTAACATGGAAACGTCACATGAACCAAATTATGCCCTTGCGAACTAGTCAATTCACAGCGGAAATGTGTTCACCTGAAGGGGAAGGGGAACCAGTTCAAAGATCTGTAAATGAAATTGCAAATAATAATTCAATTGGTGGATCTGAAATCATAGAATTAAACGATGATGCACTTACGGACATGTCAGCTGGCTGCTCTACCCCTTTGAGGCCTCAAAGAACACGGAAACCTCCAGATAGATTCATACCGCAATAAGTTTCAGCTGAGCATTTGTATCCATAGTTATAAAATAAAAATATATTTATATATTGTATTTGAGAATTACTACTTACGTTAGGGACAGATGTAATTTTAGGAAGGGAGGAAAGTGTAGTGTTTAGAATACTGTTTAAGTTGATGTTGCTTCTCTAGGTGTTTGAATATCGAACATGCTAGGAGGGAACTTTTGTTATATGCGCTCAAGAATAAGAGTCAGTATTATTCGGGAATTTTTAGAAGATTGTATTAAACATGAAGGTTTAATAAATTGGGCTTGTTGGGAATGTATGGCTTTTAGTTAACCCCCCAATCCCGAACATTACATCTTGTAGATAAAAGCATAATTTTAGTTTATCGGTATCTCGGCGTCGATCAACACATATTTCATGATGCAAACAGGTTGAAGAATCTTCTCCGAAGTAAGTATAAGCAGCGGCAAGGAAATATATGTGAATCACATCTATCCGGGAGAAACAAAGTAGCTGCCACAAACATGTTTTCTGTACCCGTACTTCTTTACTCCTTTGGGGTGTTAAAGTGGTAGCGAAAAGAGTTGTTGAACTTGGATGTCTCTACCAAAAAGAAGATGCATATACATAGAAGTCTTCCCCGAATGTCGTCGGTTTCACGCATTTACGTCTCAGTCATCATATCAAATTGCTAACACCACGGATCCACTAGTGCAATTGTTTTGCCGGGTTTGGAGTATGTCTCTCTAAGGCAGTATACAAAACAGCGGATAACCTGGGTCTCTAGTTTACATTAGATGTCAACAGAGCTAGAGAACTCCCGAGACTCGATCCGAGAGCAATGAAATTTCGAGTGAAGACCGCCGAACAGCAATCTCTGTCGCAAGACTATGTCAACAAGCCCCAATATCGACACATTGGTTTGTCTAGGAAGATAACATTTACTTTCCTTAAATCTGCTGGCCTAAAATTCTAGACAATGGGTTTTTTGAATAGCAGAATACCGCTTGAACGGGAACCAATACCTATGATATGTTTCAAGGAGGTATGAGATATATTCGTTAAGTCGGTGAGGAAACTGCCGCAATTTTTTTTTACTTTGAAATATACAAATTATCTCAGATATTAGATTTATAGGAGTCTATAAGCCATACGTGAATTTTAAATAATAATTAACGAGTGTATTATGTGCTACAAGTCAGTATACGGTAAATCTAGGAGAGATGACCATAGTTTTTTCAATAGCTCTCAGCTCCCTAAATAATTAAGATATATTTTATACAAATGTAACTTCGGGCAGGGTACAATAAGTACTTAACATCATGAATGAGAATGTCTTATTTAAGGGGCTTTTATCACCTTGATCAAAAACAAAGCCTGATCTTGGGCCATATTTACTAACTATGTCTAGGAGAGTTGGCCATACGACACAAGGTAAGTTGGCCATAGCAAAGTAGGAAAAACAAATAATTTTAGAGGATAATAAACATTTTATTACGAAACTAAAAAAATCATTTTTTAAATAACTTTGAATTATTATGAACTGGTAAATAAAACGCATATAGCCCATTTCTTTTTTTGGCGTTTAAAACGCAACTTACAAATTTAAAAGTTCCTTTTGTTCTTTGGTTTACAGAAGCCACAGATAAAACTAATGCCTGTTTGGCAGCGACTACAAAGTTTATGGATCCACAGACCAAACTAGGTATATCTGCACCACAATTCGTTGTATTTTCCAAACTCCCCGCACACAAAGCAAATATCTTCGTCTTTGCCTGAATAACTGTCAGTCTCATATGAAGAAACTGTTGTGTCTGAATAGCTTCCATCGTTGATTCTTATCCTTTGTTTGAAACGATTTTCTGAAGTTTTCTTCTTTTTGTTTTTCTTATCTTCTAGTTTTCTCCTTTTTCCAGAAATTGCAGATGACTCATTTTCTAGGTTTGTTTTTTTTGCACTTCTTTTTTGCTTGTGATTGCTGTTTTCTTAGATTCTAAATTTATAGCCGATGTTAGCACGTTAGCCACCGACTTTGTTGTTTTTCTCGAAAGATCAATTTTAAATTTTGGTATAGAAGACAATTCCTACAAAAACTTACTTGGTGTTTCCTCAGATTCTGGAATATCTGGATTTTCACTCATGGATTCATTACCTAATGAACTCGCTCGAAACTGCGGTGACTCATCCTGAACTAGGCAGTTCATTCTGGGTAGGCATCCGTTCATCAAAGATATATGACTGTTCATGCTGAATTTGTTGTTGAAAATCCCGAGTTGTTACACTTTTTTAAATTCAGCTTCAGCTGCACTCTCGCTAATTAAAAAAGCATATTCGGGGATAATATCAGGATAAAGAGGGCAAATGCCAGTAGCATTTTCAGCGCGTAGCAGATTTTCCCCAAGAATCAGAGATAAGCTCTCCAAATTGATACCTTGTTAAGCGCCTTTCAGGATGCTGTTTAAGCCACTGCTAGAAACGTTTATAAAAGCATTTTTAACAGATTTAAATACTACTATGTCTAATAGTTGAAGGTAGTGTGAACAGTGACTTGGGAAACACACGATAATTATGTCATTGTGCTTTGCATATTCCAATATTTAAATAGACGATTAATGTGAAGTATGCCCATCAAGCAAGAGTAACGTGTTCCCTTCCGGTTTTCTAGGAACAAAATGTGTTTTTCGCCATTTTAAGAATAAATCAGAGTTCATGTAAGCTGATTTTACAGACATAAACAGTTGACATCCAAGGGGCATATTGTCACTAAGTTCCTTTTTAACATTTTTTCCTTTCATAATAGCGTCAGGAGGAAGAAAAGTGCCATCGGCATTCTAGCAGGCCACAAATCACGGTTTCACCTTTCTCTGAAGAAATGACAGTCGAAACAACTTTTGAGCTTCTTTCCGCTAAAACTTCTCCAGGTCTGTTGTTCAACTGTAGTCCACTGTCGTCCCTGTTGAAAATGGTTTTTAGATTTTCCCAGTAGGTCGTTCTCTTCACAAGCACATCGTAGCAGTGAGAAATAGTCTACTACTACTTAACGAGACATTGCACTACACATCGCTATTGATTAACATTCTGCCTTCCTAATGGATAGGTATATCTGGATGCCTGCTGAGAAAAGGCTGCAACTAAACCTAGCCTGTTTTTTCGGACACCACATTAAACCTGTGTTTTACACCCAATTGTACAGCAAATTTAAAGGCTATGCTTCGCAAGTCATCCCAAAACACAGGACATTTTTTTGCATTTGTTTTATATGTCGAAAAAGTCGATCTTCATGGGCTGTTCCAAAAGCAGAATCCGGACAAAGCTTACACTTTTTCGTCACAGTTTGTTTTCAATCGCCGTTCTAGAGCTTTCCTCGGTCTGCCAAAACCTTTTGCAGTGCCAGGCACAGACATTTGGTTATTTTTAATGACGGCCATTGCATCTTTCAACTGCTCGTCTGTCAACTTACCTCTCTTTAAAGAAATTGTTTTGTTTATGTTTGGCATCTGAAACAAAAAAAAAACATTTGACACTATGGCCATCTCTCCTAGAATTTCTCCTGTTTATAGAGGTAAGATAGCCATGTCGGCATTTAAAATAGTATGCGTTCAAGCTAGTTGGAATTATTATGGACGTCAGTATGCAGTATGGTGTTTGTCAGAAATACCTTCATATTTAATAAAATCATCAGTTATGGGAATAACAACATACTGAAACTGAAGAGCAAATATTTCACACCTGATAAAATGTATTTAATTAAAACAACTTGCCTTCCAAAGCAATTTAAAACACGAAAACTCGGATAGCCATACTTCGCACGAGAGTATTTGACGCCATATTAAATTCAGCGCCCTCCGCAAGAACATAACCGCGTTTGGTAGCCGGGCCATCTCTCCGCTATGGCCACCTCTCCTAGGTTTACCCTATTTTGATAAAAAAAATATAGCAAAGTTACTACTTATTTGCATTAACATTTACATTGAATGAAATAGAAACCCGACTTGAAGAAGTCGATATATCACTATTTCGACATGGCCTCTTGAAAAAGCTATCCCAACCATTTCATTTGATCCTGTAACTTGTGCACTAGTATTTTTTCAGCCTGGTTATTAGTCGATTCTTCAAGATATCTTTGGACGATCCCTTGCAGAGTTCCACCTGAATGACAGTTCAGGGTGAACATACTGTTTTCAGTATCGGCTAGAAGTGTTGCTGAGGACCTTTTTAAGCGATGGACGCTATATATGTCGGTAGGTAATACAAGAATATCATGCCGGCTTCACACCTTAATCCAAGTTTGGTAAACCTTGGCCAAGAACAACGCGAGAATGATAAGCTTATCGTGTAGCACACTCGCGTTCGCCTCGGTATCGGCAAATGTCACACGAATATAAAGCTCTAGGCCAGTAACTTTTCACTACCCCTCGTGTCGGTGCGTGTTAGTTGCCAGTGAATAACTATTGATTGTAGCGGACGGATATTCATTTCTGGTTTAAAGTAAGTGTCGCAATAATCAAATGGCAGCCTGGAAAAAACGATAATAATTGTCTACCCTTAGAACTTTATAAGAGTGGACCACGTTCGGCTTCCTGGGTTAACGATTCATTGTAATAATATTTTCCACTGTTGTAATCGCAATATAGATACCGTATGTCAAGTATTAACGAAATCCAAAAATTATACAGTCATATTAATCTTTTCTCAGCTCCGTTTCAATTTCCGTTGCTAGCTACCATCTTTATTGCATTGCAGTTTTTGGTTAATCCCACCATACACATTAAAACACGCTTTCGACTTATTAACCCGTACATCAGTGGTCGCCAACCTTTTCAGTGAGTTGAGCTACTTTGATAATTTTGGAATAAACATTCTCAGTCGTAAGGGACGTAAGCAAGCCTAAATCAAATAATGCGTAGTTGTTGTATTCGAACATAAATGTATTTATTTGTCTAATTAACTAATACATACAAATGATAAACTAAGAACAGAATAACTAATATAACTAATATTACTAATAAGTTGTACATAATTATTACATTCATACCTAGCGATCGTAGGTGTTTGAAAAATAAAAGCCAGAATGGCATGACATGTACGGTTTAATAAAAGTGATTGAAAATATTAAAATTGCAACCCAATTGAAGACCCAATGATAAATGATTAAAGACCAAACTTTGAGTTTCGAGAAAATCGAGAAAAACGTGTCAAAATGTATTCTCTTTTCTATTTTTATTCATTATGTTGGCTTATTTTTTGTGAGTTGTTTTATATACCATATGCTTAAGGTAAATCTGAAATTTGAAAATTAAGCTCAAAATTTTGAATATTATATTTCGTACTTTCCACTGTTCATTACTCATTTCGAAAAAAAGGCAAAAAAGGCAGTTCTAATAGACCAAAATAAGCTATATTTCAGAAAAATACTAATAAACTAATATTACTGGTAAAAATAAACAATAGCAAAAAAAGTGATTAATCTTCATCAGACTCAGAAAGGGAGGAATCGGTGCATTCTTCGGTTCTGGTGTTACCCGGTTGTAGTTTGTCATATCACTCCGGATAAACAAAATGGATATACTTCCTTAGACTGTTAATATTTTCTAGCTTCTTAGCATTTAACTTAATTTCTTCTGAATATAACCTTGGTACTGCAAGAAAGTTAAAAGTTGTCGTATCAATATCTTGCTTAAAGGCAACGAACGTCCGAGTTATAAAAGGGTTTTGGTTTTCTGACACAGCAATATCTTTGCCAACGTATGTAAACCGTTTATATTTTAAAATTTTGAATGTTTGTACATTGTTTTTAATTGTCTTTTTAAAATAGGCCTCCAGTGCGCTATTATAATCTTTAACAATGGCTTGGGTTACATTTACAACTTAAAATTTTTTTGAGGTATTGGAAACCATTGAATGCCATTCTTCTGGAATGAACACATATTCCTTTTTGCGTTTTTGAGTTTCAATTTGCTCGAAACCTCTATCGCAAGGCAAAAATGAGTGGCCTCTTACAGGAAAACATTATATGATCTTTTCAAATTTTGCGGAGGCCGCAAGGAGTGATAAAAATATGACCAACACAAAGTTTTTATTTTGGCCAGCACAGTTATCGCTTAATAAGTAGAGAATTTTGACCTCTGGCGAAATTTTTGTACCTATGTAATGCTTGAAAAACGAGACAGTCTCGTTGGCTTCTTTTTTTGCTTTCATATCATCACACATGTACATGCTGGATCTTTCAGTTGTTAATGAGAAAATGTATTAGTTGAAAACCCAAATCTGTCGAGAGTAGAAAATATCACCCACAGGCAAAACTGGTACAGGCATATTCTGTTGGTAATCAAAACAGATGCCTTCAATACCATTATTGTTTTTGCATAAAATACCTATTTCCTTTAGGTTGTTGTAAAACAGGTTGGCCTTTTCCAGATGAACTTTATGCTCTGTCTGCAGTTCTGATTTTTTTGTAGCATCCATCTCAGCGTCAATTTTGACTTTTAGTGAATCACACTTTGCGCATGTATCCCATCTTGGCTTTCCGAAAGAGTTATTAAAATTATAGCAAAAAATTTTGTTTGTAAAACTTATACGTAATATTGGGTTTTACTTTTTCATTTCTTTTTAATTTTTCAAAACTTCTGGATCTTGCTCTTGCAGGAGAAGTGTATGCATCATTTTTACTGTTAATTCTGGGCTTAAATATTTCTTCAGTTTTCTTTCTGGAATAATGGGATCCTCTAGTAGGAAACTTTTTAATGTGTTCTCTAATTTTATCTATTTCATCTTCGCCTTTTTTTCTTATTCTTGATCCTATCGATTTTCCTCTTTTATCAAGCGGTGGTGTATCAGAAGTTAGTTTATGGTTTGCGACCCTATTAACTCTGCCTTTTTTTTAATTCCATGGAGGCCACAAAAAGCACCCTTGCAAACATACATATCGCGACCATCTAAACAAACCTAGAACAAAATGTAATAATTAATGGAATATTATTTACGACAATAAAAAATGTCTTACTTTGTAATGAAATGTTGCTCTTCTAAATTTGGCTGTGGGTCCTGGCAGATCAACATCAGCTTTATTATTATTTCCAAGCCGTCGTCTACAAAATTAACGTATTAAACCTTTGAAATAAAAGGTAATACCATTATTACCTTTCTACCGTGGCCTTTGAAATAAGTCCAAACAAGTAGGCATCCTGAATATTCTTATCTTTGAGGTTATTCAAGTCCTGAAGAAGCTTTTCTTTTACATTCTGTGAAAACTTCTCTGTACACTTTTTGACACCCGAACAAAGACTACTGGATCGAGCTGGAACCACTTTATTACTTGCAGATACATATTCCAGGCCACTATTTCTGTTTAACTTCCTTTCGTTTTTTTTCCAGTTTTCTACATGTTTAGCCCGTTTTTGGGCTTACTTTCACCCAAAGCAGAATCACTAATATCCGTTTCACTGTAATCAGGGTCTCCAATTCTGTCGTCAGAGTCTATTTCGTCCATTTTGCAAGACAGAACAACAACGTAATGGACACGATGTAGCGTCCAACTCACCACACGTATAAAATATGAAAGCGTTGAGTATGATAACGGGATAAGTGTGCGTCTTGTCTACTTGTCACGCTCACTGTATTAATATTTTTAAAATTGGACAACTTCTATCGCCATCTAGTATGAATACGAGTAACGTGACATGTATCGTTCTTATACCAAACGAATTGCCTTAAGAAAAATATGCTATATATTTTTCTTAAGGCAATTCAATGTAAAAGTAGATTTTCAAAAAAATGGTCGTTATCCACTTATTATTCTCAGGTCTTCAATTGTGTAGATAAAATATGCATGTTCAATGAGAAGGCTGATACTCAGGCTCATCGATAAGTATTTTAATGTTTGCACTATAGTTCGATACAGCCATTCGAATGTAATTATCCAAATATTCATCTGTAAGTCGATTGCTGTATTTGCTTTAAACTTCATATCGGAGAAAACAGATTAACCCAAATAGGTCGATCCAAATAACGCATTCACCTTGAAGGCAACATGACATAGAGCTGAATATTTTTCTTTACTTATTATAGGCCAGTTATATTTTGTATTTGAGACTAACGATTTTAAGGCTAAATCATTTTGAAGCGCAATTGCTTCTCCATTTCTGTTGCAGCTATGTGTTCGCTAAAGTTCTGCATAACACAAGTTGCATAGTGTTGGGTATCTATTGCCATGAGAGGAGAAGCAAAAAATTGCGCCTCTAAAGCGATTTAGTTGAAATCATTAAGATGAACTTTAAACTTATCCTTCGAGATAGAAACTATTTTTTCATGATATTTACTGGATTTTGAGATATCCTTTCTGCAACTCGGTTGATTAGGTTTTATTCCCAAAACTCAAGCTATTTGATAAATACTTTATATCAGAAAACAAAAATTTCAAGCCATGTTGAATTTTCCAGTTCCGGAAATGCTTCATTCGTTGTTTGAGAAATTGAAGTATTGCAAATAGGACATCATTGAAACGTATCAGCACCCGTCCCCTACTTAACCATTAGGCATCAGCGTACAGAAGTAGCTCCCCGTATTGACAGTTAAATTCATCGGCCAAGGTTTTGGGGATAATCTTCTTTCTAACACTTGATCTCTAATCTTGTTCACAATTTTTACTACCAATTTCATAACGTTCTTTTATTTTAGAAAATTTTCACATAATGCTTGCTGATGGATAATGCATTGGCGACAGAAAAATTGCAGAGAACTTTCGTCTTTACGTCATAACGCCACCAGACTCTCACGAAAATCCATCATAGCTGGAACGCCATCGGTCGTCAAGCCTACCATTTTCGGTATTGGAATTTTCTCAGATGAATACTATTTTTGAAATGAGAAAACAACTCCTGCCCAGTAATATGTCCCTTGAATGGAATAAACTTAAAAAGACCTTCTTTTATCGTTCAATAGCTAAAAACCATCCTGATGAACACACATCTGTTGATTCATCCAGTTAAAGTGAAAAATAAAGTTTTAAAATTAAAAAAATATCATTGCTCATTTCTTCTGCTCATGTTATCACTTTCTTAGCAGCATCTAAAAACGCCTGTTTTATCATTTTCCCGTCTTCATAAGGTTTCTTCTTTTCTGCAATTATTTGGGACACACGGTATGATGCTTCAGTTGCATCCTTATTTTTGTCAACTGTTTTTAAAAATAGTGTTACTGTTGTTTATCTTCTTTTAAGGAGCATTGTCCTTCCCACTCCGAATAGAAATGGTATGCCTTCACCTTCTTACTACTGCTTGTCATAATAATTTTTATTGCTTTCTACCTCTTTACTACTCCAACTGCTGGCCGCTAATAATTATGCGCCAGTCAGTTTTAAACTGCTGGAGCGCTGGTCGGTTCTAGCCGATTTTACCATGGTGACATTGGCAGCATATCTCTCACCGTAGTGCTTTTGCTTCTTGTGTTTATTATGAGAATTTAAGAAATTTACGGAAGCGTCTATGATTTTTACATCTGTGTATTTTGAAAATTTAAAATATGTTGTGAGCTACCAGAATTGCCTAATTGCGAGCTCCCGATAGCTCACACATGGATTGGCGAAATCGTGCCTCAAAAAGCAATTTCAAGTGAAACATGTCAAAATACAATAAAAAATAGGAAACATTACCAATTTTAAGTAAGGATACATAGCTACTTTAAAAAAGAGACGTGTAATATAAAAATGAAAGATTTATTTATTTATTTATTTATTATTATACAACATTCCACAGTTTAAAATAAACTAATTAATGAATAACACGCACATACATAACATAAAAAAAAAATATCCACTTATCATAAGTAAAATCTAAGAGCAGTAATTAATGCAGGCATATCCCAAGATGTAATACATTCACCAATTCTGTTTCTCATCTATATTAATGACCTGCTGACCGAAATCGATAATCCTGTTTACAGTTTTGTAGATGACAGTACTCTTGTATCCCAATTTAGATCAGGAAAACTTTAACAAGCGACTGAGACTTATCATCGCAGGCTGGAGCAGGTTGCAATAAGATCAAGATCTGGGATAAAGTTCGAACTTGGGGCGACAGGAGTTTGGTCGAGTTCAATGCAACAAAGACCCAGGCATACACGTTTATCAGGAAAGCCAATACGTCGAGTCCTGACATCATTATGGCAGGATCGACCAATCCTTCATCCTCGTCAATCGGCCTAGTGGGTGTCTCGGTAAACAGCAATATGTCCTGGCATTACCACGATGCTGACATCGCAAACTTAGCATCGAAGAAGCTTGATACGCTATTTTATAACAAAAAACTGTCTACACCGCAGCAACTGCTCTTGCTCTGCAAAGCGCAAATAAGCGGACGGAATACCTGCCATCGTATTAAAGAACTGCGCCAACGAACTAACACCCATTTTTTCCAGGCTTTTTGCTCTGGCTTACGGAAAAGGGATTTACCCATCTTCTTGGAAAGTCGCTGGAGTGCAGCTTGTTCTAAAAAAGGCAAGAAAAACCACGTCCTCAAACTATCGCCCAATTGCCTTACTTCCACTAATCTCCAAAGTCATGGAACGTGTAGTCAATCAGCAACTACTCAAGTACCCCGAGAACAACAGAATAACAGCGATAATCAATACGGCTTTCGCAAAGAGAGATCGATAGGATGTATATTGGCCTATGTCACTCATATATGGAGTAGGGCAACTGAGAATTACGGAGAGTCTCGAGCGATTGCGTTGGATATTGCGAAGACATTCGACAGAGTTTGGCATGACGGACTGCTCAACAAACTGCCGTCCTTCGGACTGCCAACCTCTCTCTGTAGCTGACTCGCCGATTCCCTAAGAAACTGATCTCTGCACATTGCAGTTGATGGACACATCTCAGACACATTCACCATTAATGCGGGAGTGCCTCAGGGCACAATATTTACACCAACTCTGTTCCTCATCTATATTAAGGACCTGCTGACCGAAACGAATAATCCTGTTTACAGTTGATGACAGTCTCCCACTTTTGCTCAGAAAAACCTTTACCAGCGACTGAGACTTATCACGGCAGCCATGAGCAGATTGTAGCAGTCCGGTTTGGCCAGTATGAAATATTTTTAAATTTCATTTTATATCTATGTTGGGGTTTGGAACCTTCGGCAACATGTACTAAAACTGAGCTTTATCCACAATACCGAAACAGAATTTTTGCACTCGACGCGCGTTTCGCTAACCATGTTAGCATCATCAGGAGATGATTAAAACTAAAGTTAATTTAATTTTAGTTTTAATCATCTCCTGATGATGCTAACATGGTTAGCGAAACGCGCGTCGAATGCAAAAATTCTGTTTCGGTATTGTGGATAAAGCTCAGTTTTAGTTCATTTTATATGCTGCAAAGCTATATTTTGCGATAAAAATTATTGAAAAGAGGTCAATACTCTTCGGTTAATTAATTCTAAATTTATTGATTTGATTTGCTGCCCATAAGGTTAAGGTTGCCGCATTTGCTAATGTAAATTAATTTTATTCTAAATACAGCTTAATGATATATTTGTATTATTAGCTTTTATAACACTGTTATGGCCTTAAGTAGCTCTTTTGATTCTCCCTTTCTCTTATGTAGCCCTCAGGCACTATGTGACTATATTTAATTTAGTTGATAAGCGAACCACAGATCGCTAAGGTTTGATCAAATCACTAAAATAGGATATTATGTTATTAGTATAACTTTGCTTAATTTATATTACATTACCGTAGAACGGCCAGCAAACCGTTCTATTTTTTTACGAATTGTGTTAATAAAACCTACTTTTAAGCTTCATTAGATCCGTCAAATTCATATTTTATTCTCGGTTTAAATATTTCATAACATTTGACTGCTTCTGATAAAACTTTTTGGGACCTCTGGCTCTGGCTGGTTTCAGATCTTCATATTTATCTTTCCACGCGGCAAGCTGCAATGTTCGCAATATTCGATTGGTACTGTTGGCAGCATTGGGTTGTAGGAATGAGCTATTTCCCATAATTGCTGCTGTCGATTTAGATTTTTAAAAGTTTATCATTTCGGTTGGGAATATTTACTAGTATTTCTTGAATAAATTAATTTCAGCTCATTAATTGTGGCTTCCACCATCGTTCTAAAACCATAATACACAACAACTAAAGGTAAGCGTAGACTGGCCGGAGCCGAACACTATGTTGAACGAAGGTGCGCAGACCATCCGGTGTCGCAAGAGTCGAATTGCCTTCGTTCAACACAGTGTTACAATATTTTATTTCGGCTCGGTCGGCGCGTGCGGCTCGTTCGGCTCTGGTTAGTCTGCGCTTACCTTAAGTCGTTTATTATCTTAGAATTATTCCTCGTATCGAATCCCTTGGCATTTTTCAGCTCATCACTTCTTCTTGATTCGACGTTCTTTTTTCCTAATCGCATGATTGTGGAAAGGTAAATTGACTGAAACGAATATAGAGTCCTTCTAGAAATAACCTTCTAGGTGATAAGAAGGTTTGCTTTAGTGCAGTCATAGTAACTCAACATTAGTATTGTATTTTATACTACCTTTTCTAGGGATATTGTGTTGGTTTCTAGTTTGTGTTTTGACACGACCGACTAATCGGGATCTAAATACTGCACTAAGTAAGCATTTTCTCTGGAATTAATTTGTTTCTATTGCTTGTGAAGCACGTGGACGCCATGATGCTAATGACCTTTTTCCTTATTTCCAGAAGCTTCCGAGCTCTTCTTACTAAACCAAGACCGTCGACTCTCTAGCCACCCTCCGTCAAAAGCGAGGTAATTATTGCTACAGTTTTTTGGTCTAATTTAACGATATAACTGCTTTATCTGAGTTAACCTTTTTTTTGTACATTGTCCGCCATTTCCTTTGAATTCCATGTGTTATCTTATCTATTCCATTTTTTCATATTTGAATATTTATTTTAATGTGGCTTTAGGTCTGATCATATGGGGAAGTTTATATTTTCTTTTAGGGGTGATTCATGCCTATCCCTCTTTTTATATTCAAGTTGTTTGTACCTTCTCTATTTAAGTTGTTTGCACTTGCATTCGTAATATTAGGGGGGGATTTGTTTTATAAAGAATAGTATATTATGATATAAGTGTATAAGAGGGCCTTTAAAGCACGTGCGACATATTTCAAAACGCGACGCGCAGCGGAGTGTTTTGTAAGTCGCAAGGGCTTTAAAGGCCTCTTATACGCGTATATCATACGCTATTTTTTATTACGAATGCATCATAATCTCAAAAATGTTTTAAATATTAAATTTAATGGATATATTGACGAATGTATTAATCTGTCACATTTGACATGATCAAATGTTTCCATAGAAACCTATAAAAAAGTAGGCGCATCATAAACATCATTTTAAGCATGCTACAGCGTGCGATAATCGTTGATTATGATGCATGCGTAATAAAAAATATATGTTTATTACGAATGCATCATAATCAACGATTATCGCACGCTGCAGCTTGCTTAAAATAATGTTTATGATGCACCTACTTTTTTAAAGGTTGCTATAGAAACATTTGATCATGTCAAATGTGACAGATTAATATATTCGTCAATAGATCCCTTAAGTTTAATATTTAAAACATTTTTGAGAATATGATGCATTCGTAATAAAAAAATAGCGTATGATATACGTGCATAAGAGGCCTTTAAAGCCCTTGCGACTTACTTGAAATAAGTCGCGCGTGCTTTAAAGGCCCTCTTATACACTTATATCATATCCTATTTCTGGGCCAATTCTATTGCCGAGTCCTCTGCTAGCTCTACGCTCGGGGACAATTCCATAGCAATATCTACAAGTGCCCGGCGCGGCGGCGCGGCACCTCCACCAGAGCTCGATGACCATATCTGGGTATCATACAGAAGCCGTAGTTTATTTATTCATTTATTTTTCTGGCCGATTAATAATATCAAAATATAAATTTAGTCTTATCGACCAAGCTTAAAATAGCTGAAGTTTACTTGTTTATTTATTTTTCTGACCAATTGATATAATCGCCCTTAATTTCTTTTTTAAAATATAAATCAAGCATTGACAGCCGAGCTTTAAGATAGTTTTCAATAATTTTATTCTTTGTTTATTCATTTATCGGGTTGATTGATTTAATTATTGTGGCCATTTATCACTACTTATTATTATTGCTACCGCAGCTATTAGCGCACACATTCATATATGTAATAAGCTTAGGCAAAATCAAAGTGATCACTTCGGATTGTAGTGTTTAGAGCATTTAGTTGTAAGGCATACAGTACCGAGTTAACAACAGAATTGGTCTCCGTACAATCTCCATATTGTACTCTATTTATCAATTACTGTGGTATTGTTGATGTGTTTAAAAAAAAAGAACTTAGTAGCGGGGCTCCCTAAATACCCCACCCGTTCGTCGTACAACTGGAAACACCTAGAACATCGTTTCTGTCACACTGCATAACTGTAAAACTCACTCTCAGGGCATCTGTTTTCCCCTAATTACAACCTACAGCTATTCAAGAACACTGTCAATCAACATCTTCACACACACCATCGAGTATCACAGGATCTCCCTTTAGTTTGTATGCCACTGCCATAAAAACCGTCGTTATTATTCGACTATTTTATAACAATTTTTGGTACACTTTTACTACCATGTTATATCCGAAAAGAGGCTACATGTTCAGAAGCGGGCAGCTTGGATTTACTAATAACAGTTTGGTGGATTTTGTCGAATCCGTACGTTCTATTTGGTTCTTGGAAACTTGCTATTGTTTCTTCGCTCTTATTAAGCATTACTAAATGCTAGTGTTTCGAATATGAGAAAACTTTTCTGTTAAGACACTTAGAGTTATCTATATAATATTTTAGCTGGCTCAACATCGTAGGTCCTTATACCACGAAGACGGTTTCCTGAGAGGCTTACAAAACCTATCCCTAACGCCATAGAAGTACACCTCCAGTTCACAGAGGTCAATATATATTGGGGTCATTTATTGAAGAAATATACCTTGTACTATAACTTTAAATGTTTAATTTTATATTAATGATATCAAATTTGGTTCCGAGGCCTTCTAAGCCCCCATGGTAAATACTGTAAGTATGATCCTACTATACTCTTTAATATTATATTTGCACACTAGAGGGTAACTCTATACCTGACCTTAACACTGCGTTTTTACTATGCAGCCTTATGTCTACAAAAAAGGCAACTTTCTATTTTCAATAAATTCAGAAATCACTAGTGCAACCCGCTATATTTATAAGTAAGGATACCTTATTTTTCAATTACTAATCAGTAAGTTAAGGAGGCGATATTACACCAACTTTTATGTATTAACATCTTTCAAGATATTAACTACCGTAGGGGTTCATTAGTGCTATCATTGGACCAAGCACTCTGCGTCTCTACTACTTTCTCTTCTAAATACGCTTCATAATGCATTTCCTGGGGTCAAGTACACTCTCTTGTTCTTGTGCTTTTATTGGATCAAGTCTTCTGCAAATAGTGTGGTACCGTGGTTCGGCAATCCTCAAAGCCTAGGCCAACAACGTTCCCGTATAGTAACAGATAAGCTGCTTACGTTTTTTTGTATTTAAATGACTTAAAGCCAATAATTTTTTTCGTGGAAGCTCGTGTTCTTGCTATCCCTTGAAAATGAGTAGAATGGCACTGCTGTACAGCAATCTGTTAGCACGCTCATCGTCCACGCTTAGCTAGACCTGAAGCGAACCTCCAGATAGGTTACACCGTTGTTGGATGGTAATATTATTTGGTGGTGACCATGACCTTGTCTGGTTCTAAACCATGACACGCCCCACGATTTTTCCAAAAAGATGAGCTTTTTCTAGGACAGCACTAGTGGGTTATGCAAGGGGGTTCACTCGGCGAATGTATAACCGTTTTCTGTTAGATAGACGGTTCCTTGCGGGTTACTTTCAAACCGCCACCAGACTACGCTTCTACGCGCAAAGAAAATTTCCCCTAATTTGGAATAGCCTCTCCCTAAATGACTTGCCCCACACTACCGCTAGCATGCTATGAACTTCCGGAATCCCCCAGAGGGCTAGTACACGTGTCCTAAGCGCAAAGTTTCCACTAGGTATGAAATTCGTTTCCAATGATTTCATTTCTTCCTTGATTAATTAAATGCCACGGCACAAACGACGCTGGCTAGTGAGTTTCTAAGCACTTAGCATTCAAAAAGTTCGACCTCAAATCATAGGTCCCTCATTGCTTCTCAACCAAGTTTAATGTAAATACTCATGAAATATTTTATGGAATTGCACACACTCTAAATTGAGATCCTATGGCACTCGACGAACGGTGTGCGGGCGAAGATGTTGATTGACACGGATTTTGAATAGCTGAAGATTGTAATTAGGAGGAGAATTAAGAGAAGTCCTGGTAGTGAGTACAACTGTGATACAGTGCGCTAGACAAAGCAGCCCTTGCAAAGCGATGTTCTAAGTTTTTCCAGTTGTACGGCGAACGGGTGCGATCTTGCCGTCTGTCGTGATTGTCAAACGGGAGTTGCTGGGAGCGAGATGAGGCAAGCCAAATTCTGGGAACACCCGCTGTGAAAATATCTGTTAAACAAGGAGATCTCGGCCACATGTCTGCGGTGTTCCAGACTATCCAGATCCCCGGCCCACTCCGGGTCGCCGACGAGACGCACAACTCTCTTCTGAATGAACATAGCAAAACTTGCAATTAACGCACTCTACGTTTTTACCGACAAGACTGTAATTATAATACATCCTAAAAGACCAAGTCGCATTGTCTCCAGGCCACGAAGGAATATCAATAATCTGAAACTGTGGATTCAAGGTTTGGAATTAATTCGATTCCTGAAAAACTAAGGCAATTTGCTTTTCCCGCATGGCTAGACCAGACAAACGATTGACAATAAAGACTCGATGGATAAACCAAGTTAGATACCTGATACACGTCTTTTATGAGAGACTAACATAGACTTCATGTACCCATGAACGGGTTGCAGAGACAGGCAAACACTACCAAGGTCTCCACTCTCTCATATGCAGGACAAGCAAGCTTAATATTAGAGTTAAATTAATCTTATTACACCCATTACTGCTAAAGTCTATTTCTAAATGCCTGATAGCACAGTGAAAAGGGCTGGGGCCGTAAAACATCATAAAACATAAGCGCTACAACTTGCGTCTAATTTGGCCTATACAAATAAGTTAATTGTGTTTTTACTATATTATATTTTGGAATTACTAGCTGTAATTATATTATCATCATTAATGGTACGTGATCGCTTTATGGTTATGGACCCGGCCAATTTATACCTCTAAAAATATATTTATGCATACCTGTCAAAAATTGCGTGCATTCAGTATTCCTGTGACTGTTGATCTGCGAACATAAGAGTATAGAGTTCTGAAAGAGAGAAAAAGTGGAAGTGTTTGTGAGCTCAAAACATCTACGGGGAGGAAGCCATCGGTTGTTGATGACTGTTCCAGAAGTATAATAAGGAGACATGTGCACGCCTTTCATTTGAGTAAGGAAATACCAACTCTCGATAAAATTCAGAAAGTTGTAAATGGGGACGAAAACTTGCCGGTCATAGGAAGAAAGAAACTTTGGAATACTTTAAAGGAAATGAACTTTTCGTGGGAAAAGTGCAGTCTGTACTCATTTGTAGAACTCTCCTTTTATTTATAGAATAATACTCCAGGTAACTATAGAGTTATGTATTAACTTTAGCAATGAATATATAAGATAGTAACGCTGCATAGTGTATATTCTTATAATCTACGTACGCAATTGCGTCAGTCAGTCTTGTATTCTCTCTATATATGCCGGGTTGGTGTAGGTTCATATTATGTATATAATGTTACAATAACAATGCCAGTTCAACAAGGTTGACCTAACCTTGTCACCCGTGTCTAGTATCGCGTCTGTTGGAGTTAAACAATAATATTACGTGTAATGGGTAATGTAAATAACCTTCGTCTAGACCTCGAACTAGTCGGGTTACCATCACGATTTAATTTATGAAATACCGAGTGTTTTCCTGATCGCTACACATTGACAGAAAAGACATAATTCTTTGGAGGAACCAATATCTAAGGGACATTCGTAATTAGAGCAGGGAAGGAAAATCTATCTTCTAACTAGATGAATCATGGCTGAATGAAGAACATTCTGTCAAGAAAACCTGGCAAGATAACAGCATTAGAAGTTCTCGTCAAGCATTTTTAGAGGGAGGTTTGAAAATTCCTTCCGGGAAAGGACGCAGGCTAATTATAACGCATATTGGGGGAGATAACGGTTTCGTACAGAATGGATTACTGCAATTTGAATCCAAATTGAGCATGGATTACCATAAAGAAATGACTGCTGATGTTTTTAAGGATTACTTTTCCGAAATGATAATATTACTTCCAGAAAACTCTGTCATAGTTATGGACAACGCTAGTTATCCTTCGTAATTAGTAGAAAAATTGCCAACCACTTCTTGGAGGAAAGGGAACGTTATAGGTTGGCTGTCTCAAAAAGATTTTTCATTCGAAAAGGGAATGCTGAAAAAGGAGCTGGTACAAATAGTTAGGGAAAGCGAATCACAGTTTAAAAATACGTTGCTGACGAAATGGCTAAAGCGCGTGGAATAAATGTAATTCGGTTGCCACCCTACCATTGTGAATTGAATTCCATCGAACTTACATGGGCACAAATTAAAGAATTTGTAGCTCGGAACAACACAACGTTTAAGCTAAGAGATGTGCGAGACCTTATGAATATATCGATAACCTAAATCTCTGCCGAAAACTGGACGAATGCCCTAAACCACGTCATAAAAGAGGGGCTTAAAATGTGGGATGGATCTCGACCATCTCTTGGAGGAGACAGTAGAACCTCTGCTAAATTCAGTTGAAAATACTGACGACTCTGACTTCAGTGAGGATGATTTATATTTAAATATTGCGTACATAATATTTAGTTCTGATTATTGTAAATACTTGACATTAACACTTTTTTAATTGAATCGTTTTTCTAAACGAGTGACTTTGTTTTTGTAGTTATGTTATGGTTTGTAACTTGTTACATTCATTTGCCAATATAAACTTTAGATTTCTACTTTAAATAGGCTTGTTTATTATTTTACGTTGTGTGAAAAAATTTATAAACAAAATCATAAAATAAATTCTAAAACCTTAATACCCAATACTAATGCAGTCAGTCCCCGAAAAATATCATTAATGCCCATTGTTATACCGTTATACGAGCAACCCCTATTGTTCTAGGCAAACGTACCGGATGAGTTCAACTACAAATACAATAAAACTGCCTGCATTTTATTGGAATATATAGCCTTGAAACCAAATTGGTCGCATTTTATGTCATCTCACCCTGTACTCAACAAAACGCCTTTTACATTTATAATGAAGGTGTTGTGCTATCAGACATTAAGAAACAGAGTATAGCCTTCAGCGTGGCAACATAGTGTAGCTGCTAAAACATTTATCTCCTTCATATATTGGAGCCTTTATATGATTTTTTCGACTAATTACGAAATATATACTCTCCGATGTTTCCGCAAAAGAAAGATAAATAGAGCTATTCAAATAATTGTGACAACACTATTGACAGTACAGTCATGTTTCCTTCTCCTTCTTTATTCCTGCCAAACTGGGCTCTACTGACTCAATAAACAAAAGTGGTTAATTGCAGAAAGCCTGTCCAAAGAAAATTAAGAGGTTCTCAAATAATTAATTCGTATGTGCTTAACACTCGGGTTAGGTGTACTTTTTTTACTAAATACATTACATATATTACTATTATTTCTATTATTATTATCGGTATACAATTTCTCATGCTTATAAAAGATTTCACCAATCATTTACAATTTGAGGAGATGCTAAATTTAAATGGAATCCTTTGTTTAAAATTAGTGGCAAAATTTCCCCTAAATTATTTACCGTATCATGGTAATTCTAAGCAGGCTATTTCTTGGTGGAAGTGATTTATGGTTTGAGTCAGCACAATGTTTACTGTCTGTGCCTGTGGATCACAATCCTAAATTTCTTGATTAATTACGTTTTTTAGAGCTTTTAGAATTATTAAGTAATAAGCG
>JAEQML010056590.1:0-33661 GCA_016904865.1 Pissodes strobi
TATATCCTGGCATCACGTGAGCGAACCCACATGTCGCAATGAGACTTGCTACTTAATGTAACATATATTTCGATATTGGAGATTCAGGAATTAATTACCTATGCAGATAGAAATTTCAATCAACTAAATAATTCACATCTTTATTTTAAGTTATCGATAAAACGGAAGCGGTTTATAACTTTTCAAATATACATAATTGTATTTCATCGATTGGTCGAGCATAATTACAAAGGTGTCATGTTACCTGGCGATCGTTCTTTGTTTCTTACCCCTTTTAAAATAATCACTTATTTTCCATTGGGGCTGGGATATTGAACAAAGAGAAAATAAGCGAGTTGGCTAATGTTTTATTATTAAAAAAGTTGGAATTAATTTGAATGCTTATTAGAAGTATATTGAGGGGAAGCTCAAGTTTTCAAACTAAAATATAAAAATGTATTTTACGATTTAGGGACCGCCGCCGGGAGGGGTTGGCGGAGACAAGGGGAAAATGTTGAGAATAATTTTTATTTAGGTATGCTATTTTAGTAATTTATTATCCTCTAAACTCTAGGGTGCTTGTTTAACTTTAGCCAGCAGGACAGCAGTCTTGTTTGCCACCGCTGCGATTTCCATGAATATACATCGCAATGCCTGATTGGTTTTAAAATTTAATAAAATTGGGTCCAGTATCAGTGCTTCAAGTTTTGAGCAACGCTGGCCCTGGTAGAGGTTAGTAGTTATAGCCGAGTATTCTCAACCAGGCCGATAAAATTATGGAAGTGCCTCCATCCTCGGAAAAATTAATACTTCTTACATTAATTCAGTGTTGTTTCTACATTGGCTGGAGAAGCAATTTGTTCTTCACAAACCTTCGGGGAAATGTTTGTTGCTTCTCGATGGTCACGCATCTCACCATTCGGATTTGAAATGCTTAAACTAGTTGATCATCACAACATTATTGTTCTTTGTCTACCCAGTCATTTTACATAAGCCCTACAATCACCTGATAAAAGATTTTTTCGCCCATTTAAATTTACTTTAATCAAGAAGCCCAATTGTAGATGAAAACTAATAGCAGTAGAAATATTACGCGGTACCAAGGTGGAGGATTGATTGGTAAGGCATGGTTACGGACACTCTTTTAGGAATTTTTAAATTGAATTTTGTTATATTATGTCAAATTTTGCCTATTATCATGTTTTCAAGTTTTATCAAGCACTTTAGTAGATAACCCCACCTGACCCGGTCTATATTTTAATTTTTCCATCAAATATAATTCATTCACTATTGTTCATCATAAAATTAGCTGCCAAGACCTGCCAAGAAAATGTTGGTTCTTGTTTTTAGATAAGATGACAGCGCGTAGAGAACTTTTTGAAGTATATATAGCGTAATGAACGTTAGGCTGCAAACCGAAGTTCAGCAGTTCTAATTCACGTTTACAATATTATTGCTCTATATGTTGATGATCAGAATGCTAGGTATAGGCAAGCTAAAGAAAGTGTTCAAAGTTTATGTAGTAAGTTTGCGGATAAATGGTCAAACTCAAGCCGCACTATGAACGTTTTCGATGCTCGCCATGACGATTGGCCTAACGCTATTTTTCATCTGGAATTTCTTAATGATGAAAACAATTTGAAAACTGTTGCGGGGTCATCGAAACTTGGACGACCTTCAAAGAATTTCACTGACTTAAGCAATCTTTTGCACTTTTTCAAAGTAAGTTCTCTCGTCGGGCAAAATACAACGGACGAATGAATTCTTGCTACACGTGTAAGTTTGTATAAGTTTGGTAAACACAACGCTGCTGCAGTTCTGCAGGATTTATCTTCTTCACCAACCAGGGCCGCTAAGATGAAAAAAGCTTTATTCAGCCCCCGAATAGCTCCCAGTACCATTTACTCCAGATGAAGCCTTATCTCTTTATGTCGATGGAGATTATACAAAAAATGCTTACATACTTATGCAATCAGGTGCAAAAAGTCGACATGCAAATATATACCCAGCATATCCTGTGTTTTGAGAAGCTAAAAAAAGTGCTACCCCGACGAATCCGAAGTCTCGTCGATCATACTGTCCGAAGAATCATTGAAGTTCAGAAAGATGTAATAGAACAACTAAAATTGACTACTCCATTAAGAAATACGACGTATAAGTGGGGTTGTGACGGAAGTTCCGATCACGCGACATGTAGACAGAAATTCATAGAAAACGATGAAATAGAGACCGACGAATATATGTATGCGGTTTGTCTAGTTCCGTTACAACTAAAGACTGAGGATACTATAGTATGGCAGAACCCTCGTCCATCGTCTACAAGATTTTGCCGGCCAATTAAACTCCTATTCAGCAAAGAAAATATACCTCTTATCAAACAAGAAATCGAAAAAGTCAGTGAACAAATACGAAACATCACTTCAGCAAAAATAGTTGATCCAAATATGATCATTGTGTAACGCTCAGTTCCCACACAAATACAAACCTAATTTACATAAATCTACAAGTTCACAATAATATCACAATATAGTGGAGAAGGGTCGTGGTGAAGTATAATGCCTGAGCGCCACGCGGTTAACTTATCGCCATGCCCTGGTGTTGGATCTTCAGTGAGATTCGACCAATAACCATGAATTGCTCTCCTCCCCGCTGCAACCTATTAAGAAAACTCGGAACGGGAAACAAATAAAAAAAAATACCACCGCAATTAAACAAAAATAACAAGTGTATATTCCGTATTGGTGACTATACTTTTGAATTAAAGAAGGAAAAATAATTGCTACAAGAAGAATTTCTTGTGTTTGTAGCTATGACAATTAATATATAAATATACTAAAGATGGATTATTAAAAGTAACGGTTTAAAAATTAAGCAGTACTTTATGTGATATCTACGGCGCCCTATAAATACGAAGACGTGATCACGTGTCGTTTACATGCACTTGATTGGTGCTATCAACCTACAAAAATATGATCACTTCTTCTACTTCTACACTCTAAATAACTCTAATCAATAAGCGAGAAGTTAACGTGCTAGTTCAAATGTACTAGATTCATGTAAGTAAAATATTCACCTATTAAATAGTATCCGTACCAGAGGTAAACCTATATGATTACGCGTCGATACGCTATGCTTATATGCGAACAGTTTCAAAAATATTTATATTACACTACGCTGAAAAGAAGTAAAACACGCGATCAAGACTACGCTGAAATGAATTAATAACACGCCAATACTATCCGGATTAGCTGGATAATCCAGTATACATATGCTAACTATTGAGAATGATCCCAGTTATTCCCAAATAACTCGAAGGTAAGCTTTATTGTAGCCAAGCACCCCCTTTAATCACTTCGATCATTAAATAAATTCTTCCGAAACTTTAATTTAAATAGCTCTAAATCACCAATAAAATAAAACACAATAATAAAATGAAATAAAATAAAAGTCCCAAAATATACTAGATAATATCCTAAACTAAGACTTATCTGATACGTTATCAAGCCAACAGTGAGTTCATTCAGGATTCAGGTGTTCGTCAAATCACTGGAGCGTCAAGGTCGAGAAGACACACTCCGTAAGCGTTGAGGCTTGGATCAGACAGCGAGACACGCAGTCAACTTGATGGTTACTCCGAAACCACTAAATATCAGTATCTCAACGAAAATTCCCAATTTCGAGAGCTAGGCACTGAAACCTACTGGTTCCTTCAAGATCACATAAAGATTAAATTGGCTTGCTCCGAAAATGACGAGGCTAGCAGAATTATCATCGCGCAGACTCAACATGCTAAGTTGCCAGCAGCGTCCTTATTTGTGACAAAGTACTAGAAAGTTATGATGTCATACTACCGGATTCGCCAAATCAAGCAATAAAGTGACTTACTATCGAAATGATTTGAATCAGTTAGAACCTACTTTTAAATGCTTAGTGGGAATATATAACCCACGCGTTATGCGGCAGTCTAAAATTACAATCAACACACGCCACTAATAGCATTATGCCAAATAAAGCATTAACTTGGCAACCGTGTCGAACGTGAAGATCACGCGCTTGTCCATAGACCTGTCAAATTATACCGCGAAAGTTACCCCACAGACCATATGAAACATAGAACACTTTCCTTGTCGTAGGTTAGAATCTACTCCGAGCTGAAATATTATCGAACTTTAATAATGGATAATCAGTGGAATACTGCGTCAATATGCCAGCCTAGAGTGCTAAACATTGATACCATCTAATATAATCAGCAAATTCAAGCGTATGATAGCTAATCCTATAGTAAATGCAACGCGAATTAGAGTGGTTCTCGAGTCGATGTCGACGGATGGATCCGATGCGATTTCCACCGGTCGTCTATGGTCTAAATCCGAAGTGACATGTCATACTTCCAACAAACGTCAATGTCTCATCCCCAAAGTGGAAATATTCCGTAATCACCTAAGCAAAACAATATATTAACAAGTATAAATCAACGAGAAAATTCCCACAAAATTACCATCAAGTGTACAAAAAGTAAGTTATAATTTCAGTGCTAGATATCCCTAAATAACCTTAAAATAGAACTCGGCATGCATTATAATCCAAACTCCAATTACTCGGCTAATCTGTAAACAATCTATCACTATTGTTTTATTTTAGACACAACCCTCCAAGAAAGGGGAAATTACATTCTAGATTCCAAAATACCTCGAATCAACGATTAAAAGCCATAATTAGGTGAAACCAGAGGGTGGACGTCAAGCTGCATCACAGAACCGAACCAATGAAAATAAGCCAAATGATTAGGTTTCTTTCCCCATTTAGAAAGGCAGCATAATAAGACAAAACCCAGGGGAAAATACCAATATACAACGAAGCTTTGTGGTTCCAGCTGGAACGATATATCGTGTGTGTGTAAAGTTAACTGTTCATATGCAGGCATGTGCATTCGATAATTTAATAGACATCAATATGAAATATTTGCTTTAGAATACTTAGTTTAAGGGATTGGGTTCCATGCCTTTCCAATACTAGTACTATTGTGATGTTTATATAATTTTTGTAGTCTATTTTAATAAATAATATGATGTTTGATTATTTTCCCTCCAGAAATATGTCAATCTGTGGTCGTTTTATGTCAAATTTTTTTTATTTATATCCTTCGCCATTTCCTCCAGAAAAATGAGTTTGCTCATAGGTCTTCGTATGTAATCGTAGCCCGTTACAATTGACCACAAATTTTGCTTGACGATGATAGATGGGAAAACATTCAGTGCAACTTCGGACTCCTCGATGCAGACATGCGGAATCTGCGGAGCAACCCCAAAAATAATGAATAACTTGAATAAGATGAAAACGATGAAGGCGAATGAAAGCTTTTATGAATATAGGTTGTCAAGTTTACACGCATGGATTCGATGCTTCGAGTGGATCTTACACGTTTCATACAGACTTGACTGCAAAAAGTGGCAAATTCGCAGCCCGGAAGAAAAAAAGGTTATGGCAGAAAGAAAGAAGAAAATTATCGATGATATGAGAAAGAAAATGAATCTGCTAGTGGATATACCAAAACCCGGCCATTGTACTACTAATAATGGCAACACAGCTAGACGCTTTTTTCAAAACCACAGTTTAGCATCATCTATAACAGGTATCGATGAAGTGCTGATCAAGAGACTAGCCATTATTTTAAAAACAATGTCATGTGGTTACGCCGTCGACGTTGAAGCCTTTCGTAAATATTCTTATGAAACTGCTAAAATGTATTTACATCAGTACTCATGGTACTACATACTACATGTCATCTAGTATTCATAAGATTTTGTTACATGGTGCGGACATAATAAAAGCTTCTGTGTTGCCAATTGGAATGCTTTCAGAAGAAGCAATGGAATCTCGAAATAAGGATTTTCGGAATTATAGGGAATTTAACACGCGGAAAATGTCTCGTGAAAAAACCATGCGTGATTTATGAAATACCTTAATGTATTTCTCTGATCCAGTAATTTCGTCCATATCAAGAACAACATCAATCAACACAGATACGCTGCTCTTCGTAGTCCTTAGGTGAAGAAGTAAGAATGTTGCTCTGTGACCCGCATTTACCTACCCCAAATCATTTTGTTAATACAAATTCGAGCTCTGATAGTGAGTGAAGATTTGTAAGTCTATGTTGTTAATTTTCTCAAAATATGTTTAATTCCTGAGTTATCGTGTACAGGGTGTCCGGTCCCAAATAATAGTTTAATAGGTTTAAATATATTTAAAAAAAACTTAATTTGACATTTACAGGGTGTTTCATAAAATATGGGCGTGGTCCAACTTTCTCATTTAATATCCTACTTTTTTATTTCATATTTGCATTCTTCTTGAAATTCTAATCATTTTTGTGTAGCATACCCTATAGCTAAATTTAACCTATAAAAAGATATTGGAAAAGAAAATTTGCCATTTTTGATATGTCATCCCTTGTTATCTTTGTGGTTTGGTAAGGTAGAAAAAATTAAATGGAGCACAAAAAGTCAAGACAAGAATGGGCAAACAGTTTCATGCCTAGTGGCGTAGTTTGGAAACTATGAACTGACAAAGTTCCAAAAATGGCAACCTTCTTATATCAATGTATTTTTATTGGTTAGACTTAAGTATAGGGTATGCTACATAAAAAATGTTTAGAAATTTAAAGAGAACGCAAAAAAACAAATAAAAAAAATTTGAATAGTAATTTGAAATAAGAAAGTGGGACCACGTCTAGACTTTATGAAACACCCTGTATATGTCAAATAGAGGTTTTTAATTTTTTTATTTTGAACCATTAAACTTTTATTTAAGACACTTTTTTCTAAAACGTACAAAAAAGTTAAAGAGGGGTACATTTATAACGGGACACCCTGTACATCTGGTAGGTAATACCCCTTTTTTTTGGAAACCTATACCTATAGTACAAGTAAATCATACTTATTGTTTTCTTGATTAGATTTATTAGGTATAACATTTAATTGATTTTATTTAAATAGATATATAAGATTATTGTTAAATTTTTGCAACATTACAGTATTTCCATGCAAAAAACTGCATTGCTAACTAAATATCAATAATTCTAAACATTTGTAAACACTTTTTCGTTACATGTATGATAATATAGAATAGTAAAAACTTAATAGAAACATTCATTTAATTTTCGGACGCTATGTTATTGATATTACCTACTGTGCGGCGTCTCACCCAAGGCTGAAGGAGAAAACGCCTGTTGCAGCCCAACTTTGTTTCTTATAATATTTACCTGTTTTTTGTTTCATATTATTAAAAAAAATGTGTGCGTCACCTTTATAAGCACACAACTGAAGTGAAACTTCTGAAATATATTAGGAATTGAGTTTTTATTATTTTAATTTTTTTTCTCAACTTTTGCCCTCGGTTTCGTAACTTTTTTATTTTTTTTCCTTTTTTTTTCGCCAAAAACCGCGTATCTCTAACTTTTTTTTCCTTAATTCGTTTTATAATACTTTTATTAACTTTACGAACAATCTTTTGTTTTTATTTTTGTTACTATTTTTTTTTCTTAATCCGTTTCATAAATAAATAATTAAACGAATTATTTCATTTTATAATACTTTTATTAACTTTCCGAACAATTTTTCACGTTTTATTTTCAATTTTTTCACGTTTTTTCGAAAATTTTTGGGTATCCGGGGAGGTGAGGGGTGGTGGGTTTAATCCCCCCCTACCCCCCTTTCGGCTCCGTAGCTCTTCCCATTCTCCCGAAATTAACTAATTTAGTTTTTCCTTCTCCCCCCTGTCGTGGTCGAACGAGGGGGGGGTCCTCATTTTACCCCGGCTACATGTCCCCTGGAAATGTCAACCCTCTAGCTATACTGGAACCTGCTTAATTAAAGGGGCTTTTCACTTTGATAACCGAAGCGTTTAATTTTATCTGACTTTACCCTCGCTAGAGAAGTTTCACTCCAATGATGTGTTTCCTATGGTTTCCGTAAATATAATATTTATATTTATATTGTCTGAAATCTCATTGAAAACGGTGAGAAACACATGTTTGCCGTCATTAGAGGCAGTTTCTGGTGGATTTTATGGTAGACATCAAAGTAAGATTTTACATTTAGCATATCGATGCGTATAGTTTTTGTGGTAAGCAAGTAAATTTATTGCCTAAAATCTCATTTAAGACGATTTGAGGATGGGAAACTGGGTCAGGATCGGAAATTTTTGACATTTTTCTAGTGATGGGCAGCGATTTCTGCCGATTTTAGGGGATATTTCGAAGTTTTACTTTAAGCATCGAAGTTGTCGCAAGTGATTTCAAGAAAATACTTGTATTTCATAATATTGTTGTTGAAGTTTTTCGTCTTAAGCACAGGCATTTTGTAGATGAAGGCTTTACTACGCGCATCATGTATCAATTATTTCCAGTGTTTTCAATTCTTCCCAATACTATAGAAAATGCTAGACAGTTAATGCACCCCCTTCAGTACTTTTCCACTAATAAATTCTTAACACACACACACACATTAAGAATGACGTCAAGTTACGCCAATTCGACCCCACCCATCTTTTTGCTCTATTTTATATAAAAAAGGGTAATTTCTGTACAATTTATTGCACCATAAAGTGTCGACTGATCAGTCGTAATTGGTATACACTAAACATAAATTGCAAACCATATTATGCCTTCAAAATCTTAACTTATTAATTCATATATACGGTGACGGTGTTGATATTTTCTCTGTCAAATGCGTTGGAGAAGTCGGGATATACGAAGTGAATCATGTTGGCAGTAACTACAAATATAAAACGAATTCTATTCAGTGGACTTCTTAAGGAGACTGGACAAATGGGTGATTAAATATAGGAGGATGGCAACTAAGTACTCTAGCTGATGTTCATCTGAAGAGACCAAAGTAGGCAACATGAAGATGTTTCTACTAGAAATAAAGTGCATTATTTGAGAGAAGATGAAGAAACACTTACTGTCCGACCCAAGGCCCAACTTACTGAATTCTTCAACCTTAACGCCACTGAAAAAGAGATGATTCTTGATATTTAGTATTTAATTTCATTCAGGTGCTAGATATAGCAGAGAGGTCATAAAAAGGAATTCTGGCTGCATCATTACAAGACCATTGCTTCATTTCGAATTCTACCCTACGGGTTTACACTTGTGTCCGTTTAACCAGACTTAGCCTCCCCATTATTATTCACACGAGTTTTAAAATTGCCACCGCAAATCGCAGCATTATCTTCGGCAAAATCATCGAGTCGCAGCCGAGACTTTTAATTTTCTCTTGTACGATTCTCATCCCTCCCCCCCAGTTCCAGAATTTTGCATAAATAGCAACATACGTATCCGTATACGTTCTATTTGCATCCGCTCGGGAAAATAAACAGCCGTATTTCAATACCCTCGGTAAATTACGCATTAGCATCGCTCGGGAAAAAGAAGTTGGCATAACGGCTATATACATGCACCACCAATATATCTGGTTGATTTGAATATCGGACTGAATATTTTGAATTAATTAGTGAATCGAAATTATTAGTTAGCCGCCGTTGTATTCCAATTGCAGGCCCTTACAATGATGCATATGTAACTGCGGGTACATAGTTTCGGTATCAGGGACGTTGCCATAATTTTGCAAATTGCATATTTGTGCTGATCGGAGTCTGATTATATTTATTAGACGTGAAATAATATTTTGGATTGTAGGAGCTTCTAATATATCGATGATTTGGGACTTCGCCAACATGAAAACTGCGGGTATATTATTTATCCTTTAAGAAGAAAAGATCAATCAATCAATATGTTTCTTATTTTAAAATATGGCATCTATTTGAATATAGATCCTAATGGTGGTCTAAAAAAATTCAAATTTATATGAAAAATTAATCAAAATAAATTTTGAGTTAGTGTGGGTAACCAAGCGACATGTACCATATCAAATTTCAATGAGAATGTTCGAAGTAGAATTAAAAATAATTGTTATTTGAACACACTGTAATTCCTTTATTGGTAATTCTTAAATTCTAGTCGGTAATTCGTAATTCTTAATACACAAACTTTATTCTTAAATGTTTTAAAATTACAGTTCCTTAATGCATTGTTTTTGGTTCTTAAAAAATGACAGTTTTAAAAGGTGACGGTGACTAGTCGATGTTTAGTGATATTAAAATGAATTTACGATTTGAAGATAAAGGAATTGGATAAACCAGATAATTGAATAACGTGCTTTTTATGAATTACGAATTTAGAATAAAGAATTATGAAATTGGACAAGTCTGCCCTAACTCTTTAGGACATCAGTTAATAGGAACGTTCCTCCCTAATCTAAGAAATCGAACAATGAAAATTTTTCACCGGACAAAATAGCATTTGAGAACATATTCCAGAAAAAAAATCCCAAAAATATGCCACCAGATATCGTAGATATATTACATATAGACTGTTGAAAGTACTAGTTGAAAACGTACATTCACACGAGTAATATCTCACTATTTTTCCTACGCCCACAAACGATTTTTGAAATGCGTTTATGCGTTATATTTTTTATTTTTCCACAAAAAGCACTCTTTAGAATCTTTCGAAAACGGTTAATATCACTCGAGGGTTGAAATCAACTTTTCAACACTAAAGTGTTAAAAAGAACCAACATTTTTCGTGGTTTTGCTGTCAAATTCACGCCATTTATTTAATTAGAGTGTTGAAATAGTGTATTAGGTACTTTATAAGTGTTGAAAGTACTAGTTTTCATAACGGTGATTGCGGAAAACTTCCGAGGTTGAAAACGTACTTTCACATGAGTAATGTACACTATTTTCCCCACGACTATCAGAAAGAAATGACTCTTTAGATATTAATATCAGAAGCGTGTTGAAGTGAACTTTTCAGCATTAGTGTTGAAAGGTAGTACTTATCCGCATCTGTCCGGTCAAACTGAATATGCTGCCAAAATTACGCCATCTGGTTATCTGTTCAAATAGACTCGTGCTAAATACTTTTCAAAACATGTGTTAAAACATTTTTCAACATGCCAAATTAACTGTGCTTTTTTCTCATTTTTGTATATTGTGCAACAAGTACTGAAAATTATACTCTTCACACGAGTGAAGCAGTTTGGTGACAGAAGTCGTAGGCGGGTGCCATAAAGTCGCACGAGTATGAAAAGAGGTTATCACACGTTTTGCACACTACTCTTTCTACAACTGCAACAATAAAAATTAAAGTAATTTCAACAGGACTATTTAAATATATGGCAGATGCTGCCAATTTGATTTGACATTTGAAATGACAGGTATGGATGACGCGACGAGTACTTTTCAATACACGTATTGAAAAGAGGATATTACAACACGTGTGTGATATTAATCGTTTTCTTAAGAATGTAAGGAGACAAAAGCATTGTGTCATTTTCATAATTGGTCGAAGGAAAAATAGTCTACATTACTCGTACAAAACTACGTTTTCAACATCGGAGGATAAATAACCTCTCTTTGAAAACTAGTACTTTTAACAGTTATTCTGTAATGTACTGCGACGATCACCTTTGAAAATGAGAAAAAAAGCACAGTTAACTTGGCCTGAATGTGCCTTATATCACAAGCGTGTTGAAAAATTTGTCAACATAAATAACCTCTCTTCTGAAAACTAGTACTTTCACAATTGTTATGTAATATACTTTTTGCTGCCATCACCTTTGAAAATGAGAAGAAAAGCACAATTAACTTGACTAGAACGTACTTTATATCACACGCGTGTTTAAAAAATGTTCAACCTGAGAGGATAAATAACCCCTATTTTGAAAAGTAGTATTTTCAACACTTGTTATGTAATATACTATTTCCTACGATCACCTTTGAAAATGAGGAAAAAATACAGCTAACTTGGCTAGAATGTGCCTTATATCACACGCGTGTTAAAAAAATTCAACCTCAGAGGACAAATAACCCCTCTTTTGAAAAGTAGTACTTTCGATACTTGTGATGTAATATATTATTTCCTACGATCACCTTTGAAAATGAAAAAAAAAGCACAGTTAACTTGGCCAGAATGTGCCTTATACCACAAGTGTGTTGAAAAACTTGTCAACGTTGGAGGATAAATAACCTCTCTTCTGAAAACTAGTACTCCCAACAATTGCTATATAATGCACTATTTCCTACGATCACCTTTGAAAGTGAGAAATAAAGCACAGTTAACTTGGCTAGAACGTGCCTTATATCACAAGCATGTTAAAAACATTGTAACGTTGAAGGATAACTAACCTCTCTTCTGAAAACTAGCACTTTCACGAATAATTGTTATGTAATACACTTTTTGCTACCATCACCTTGAAAATGGGAAGAAAAGCACAATTAACTTGACTAGAATGTACCTTATATCGCACGCGTGTTGAATTTTTTTTTAATATTAGAGGATAAAATTAAATAACCCCTCTTTTGAAAAGTAGTATTTTCAACACTTGTTATATAGTATACTATTTCCTACGATCACCTTTGAAAATGAGAAAAAAAAATACAGCTAACTTGGCTAGAATGTGCCTTATATCACACGCGTGTTAAAAAATAAATTCAACCTCAGAGGATAAATAACCCCTCTAAACGTAGTACTTTCAACACTTGTTGTGTAATATATTATTTCCTACGATCACCTTTGAAAATGAAAAAAAAAGCACAGTTAACTTGGCCAGAATGTGCCTTATATCACAAGCTTGTTGAAAATTTTGTCAACGTTGGAGGATAAATATCCTCTCGTCTGAAAACTAGTACTTCCAACAATTGTTATGTAATATACTCTTTCCTACGATCACCTTTCAAAGTGAGAAAAAAACGCAAGTACTTTCAACAATTGTTATGTAATACACTTTTTGCTACCATCACCTTTGAACATGAGAAGAAAAGCACAATTAACTTGACTAGAATGTACCTTATATCACACGCGTGTTGAACAAATTTTCAACCTGAGAGGACAAATAACCCCTATTTTGAAAAGTAGTATTTTCAACACTTGTTATCATATAATATTTCCTACGATCACCTTTGAAAATGAGAAAAAAGCACCGTTAACTTGGTCAGAATGTGCCTTATATCACAAGCTTGTTGAAAATTTTGTCAACGTTGGAGGATAAATAACCTCTCTTCTGAAAACTAGTACTTCCAACAATTTTTATGCAATGTGCTATTTCCTACGATCACTTTTCAAAATGAGAAAAAAAGCACAGTTAACTTGGCTAGAATGTTCCTTATATCCCAAGCGTGTTGAAAATTTTGTCAACGTTGGAGGGAGAACTAGTACTTTCAATAATTGTTATGTAATACACTTTTTCCTACCATCACCTTTGAAAATGAGAAAAAAAGCACAATTAAGTTGACTAGAATATTCCTTATATCATTATCACCCGCGTGTTGAAAAAGTTTTGAAGCTCTGATGATAAAAAATAACCTCTCTTTTCAAAAATAGTACTTTTAACACTTGTTATGTAACATGCTATTTCCTACCATCACCTTTGAAAATGGGAAAAACGCACAGTTAACTTGTGGCTAGATTGTACCTTATATCACTCGCGAATTTGTTGAAAAGTATTTTCAAATTGACTCTCTATTTGACCAGATGACAGATGGTCTCAATTTGACAACATGTTATATTTGATTTGACACTTTGACTTGACAGATAATACGATAAGTGCTTTTCAACATTAGCGATGAAAATTTGATTTCAACACACGTGTAGTATTAGTTGTTTTCTTAAGAAACTAAAGAGTGCTTTTTGTGCCATTTTCATAGGCGGCCATAAAATAATTTACTCGTGTGAAAGTACGTCTTCAATCTCGGAGAATTTTTCACTCAGCTAATGTCTCGTGCTAAAAACATCCTCGTTTGAGAAACTACTACGTTCAACACTTGTTACGTAATACAATATTCTAAACGCTGCGTGAAAAGTATTGATAAATCATATATTATATGATTTGATACTTTCACTTGACAGATGAGGATGATACAGGATAAGTACGTTACAACACTAGTGGTGATCTTTTCACATGGTGCCGCGGAGTATGATAAGTGTAGGTTTTAGTCATAGAATAAAATCTTACTTGTCGATTCTATTTTCCAGATATCTGATGAGTCTGAAAATTTCAATGTGCTACAAAATCTCTAACTGAGATTTTCATTATCAATAATTTTCACTTTTCTTGGCGTCTTATTATCTTTCATATACTGAAGTTTAGCTGTTTTCGAAATACATACTAACATGTGAATTTTGACAATTTTCAGACTTCAATGAACTACAGAATCTAATCGGCTTAATTTATAGCGCAAAGGTTTGCAGTTCTAACTGAGAATTTTATTATCTATCGTATATTGAAGTTAAGCTTTCGCTTTCACATGTGAAGTTTAACAAGTTCGAGACGCTACAGGATCTTAAAATTTTAACTTAGAGCAAAATGATTTGCACTTTTTTTACTTGGTGTCTGTCTTATAGTATGGATATTTTTGAAATGCATATGGGCATCTGAAGTTGAACAATTTTCGATTTCAAGGAGCTACTGAATACAAACAACTTAACTTAAAGCGCCAACGGTTGCCTTTCTCTAACTGAGATTTTCATTATATTTTATATGCCCAAAGTTCAGCTTTTTACGAAGTATTGATATGTGAAGTTTGACCATTTTTAAAATTCGAGGTGCTACAGAATCTAAACGGCTTAACTTAGAGTGCAAAGGTTTGCACTTCTCTAACTGAGATTTTCATTATACTTTGCATACTGAAGTTTAGCTTTTTTCGAACTATTGACATGTGAAGTTTGACAATTTTCAGAGTTCGAGGTGCTACAGAATCTAAACGGCTTAACTTGAAGTGCAAAGGTTTGGTTTGCATTTCTCTAACTGAGATTTTCACTATGAGCAGCTTTTTTCAAATGTGAAGTTTGACAATTTTGAGAATTCGAGGTGAGACAGAATCTAAACGGCTTAACTTAAAGTGCAAAAGTGAGGCTTTAATTTTCTTTTCTACACCAAAGGCCAGCTTTTTTCAAAGTATTGAAATATGAAGTTTGACAATTTTCAGAATTCGAGCTGCTACAGAATCTAAACGGCTTAATTTTCGGTGCCAAGGTTTGCATTTCTCTAACTGAGATTTTCATTATCTTTTGTACACAAAAGTTCAGCTTTTTTTCGAAGTATTGACATGCGAAGTTTGACAATTTTCAGAGTTCGAGGTACTACAGATTCTAAATGGCTTGACTTAGAGTGCAGAGGTTTGCATTTGCCTAACTGAGATGAGATTTTAATTTTCTTTTGTAGACAAAGGTCAGCTTTTGTCGAAATATTGGCATGTGAAGTTTGACAATTTTTAGAGTTAGAGGTGTTATAGAATCTAAACGGCTTAACTTATAGGGCAATTTGCACTTCTCTACCTGATATTTTTATTACCTTTTGCATACTGCAGTTCAGCTTTTTTCGAAGTGAAATTTGTCAATTTTCAGAGTTTGAGGACCTACAGAATCTAAACGGCTTAACTTTGACTGCACTTGTCTAACTGAGATTTTCAATATGTATCTTATGCTGAATTTCAGCTTTTTTCTCAGTATTAGCATGTGAAGTTTGACAATTTTCATAATTCGAGGGACAAAATCTAAACTTTTTAGCTAAGAGCATAATTATTTGGCATTTTTCTGACTTGGTATCTCATCATTTATCATATACTGAAGTTCAGCTGATTTGGAAATACATCTATAGTATAAGACGGAAATAATAGTCAGTGACGTCAGTCACTAGTTCGAAAACAGACCAACGTGAGCGGCTGAAAGTAATATTTAATATTTAACAATAAATCTGATATGAAATGCTCGCAAAATGCCGCTTGTTCTAAATGCGGACACAGGGTTCCGGCACAAAACGTGCACCGCTGCCAAATTCATTGTAGCCCGTATACGCGCGTTACGCGGAGCATTTGAAGCAGCTGTATTTTAACAGAGGTTCGCGATCGACGGACGTAAATGTACTGATATTTTACGACCGTCGCGTCGGGCGGAGGTCGCAACGTTGCAACAGTAATCGAGCATGTACCTTGTGAGAGATCTGTTGCATAGTCGCGCTTGCGGGTTTAAGTTATCGTTTTGTTTTAACATTGAAAATGTTTCTGTTTTCCTAAATAGCGCCTCAAATCGTGAAAAAGTGCATGCTACATTTGCCACACATAACGTCGTACGCGTGAGAGATCGTGTTAGCTGGTTTATTTAAACTTAAATTGATTATAACGTATCGGAATCAGTTCTAATGACTAAAATAAATTGGAACTAACTGAAACTAACCAAAAGTTTATTGAACGACTATCCAAAACTAACCAAAAGCACCAAAACGGGCTAAAACGTATCGAAATAGATTAAAAATATTGAAGTAAGTTAAAACTAACCCAAATTAACCGAATTTTGGTGACTAACCAAAACTAACCAAAAACATTAAAATTGCTTATAACGTATCGGAACCGGTTTAAATGACTAAAATAAATTGGAACTAACTGGAAGTAACCGAAAGATGATTGAATGACTATCCAAAAATAACTAAAAGCACCAAAACGGGCTAAAACATATCGAAATAGATTAAAAAGATTGAAGTAAGTTAAAACTTACCCAAATTAACCGAATTTAGGTGACTAACCAAAACTAACCAAAAGCATTAAAATTCCTTATAACATATCGGAAGGTGATTGAATGTCTAATCAAAACTAACCAAAAGTAACTAAGAGCACCAAAACGGGTAAAACATATCGAAATAGATTAAAAATATTGAAGTAAGTTAAAATTAACACAAATTAACCGAATTTTGGCGACTAACTAAAACTAACCAAAACATTAAAATTGCTTATAACGTACCGGAACCGGTTCAAATGACTAAGATATATTAAAACTACTAAGACTTGACTGAACGACTAACCAATAGTAACTAAAAGCATCAAAACGGGCTGAAACGCATCGAAATAGATTTAAAATATTGAAGTAAGTTAAAACTAACTTAAATTAACCGAAGTTTGGTGACTAACCAAAAACCCTAAAATTGGTTATAGTGTAACGGAACTGGTCCAAATGATTAAAATAAATTAAAATTAACTGAAATTAACCGAAAGTTGATTGAACGACTAACCAAAATGGACCAAAAGTAACCAAAGGCATCAAAAGGGGCTGAAACAAGTTGAAACTAACAATTAACCGAATTTTGGCGACCAATAAAGTTAATCAGAAACATCAAAATTGGATATGACGTATCGGATCCGGTTCAAATCATTAAAATAAATTAAAACTAACTAAACTTAACCAAAATATGTTTAACCAAAACTAATCAAGAGTAACCAAAAAGGACTAAGACGTTTCGGAACAGATTAAGAATAAAATAAGTAACTAACCCAAATTAACCGAATTTTTGCGACGACCTAAATTATTAACCAAAAACGTTTAAATTGTTTTAACGTATCGGAACCGGTTCAAATGACTCAAATAAATTGGAACTTACTGAAAGAAACCAAAAATTGATTAAATAACTAACCAAAGCAAACCAAAAGTAACTAAAAGCACCAAAACGGGCTATCGTATCGAAAAAATTAAAAATATTGAAGTAAGTTGAAACTAATTCAAATTAACCTTATTTTGGTGACTAACCAAAAACACTAAAATTGGTTATAACGTTTTGAAACCGGTTCAAATAACTAAAATAAATTAAAACTAACTGAAATTAGCCGAAAGTTGAGTGAACGACTAACCAAAAGTAACCAAAAGCACCAAACTGGGCTAAAACATATCAGAACAGATTAAAAATATTAAGGTAAGGTGAAACGAACTTGAATTGACCGAATTTTGCCGACTAACTAAAATTAACCATAACGTATCGGAACCGGTTCAAATTACTAAAATAATTTAAAACTAACTAAAGCTAACCGAAAGCTGATTGAATGACTAACCAAAACTAATGACAAGTAACCAAAAGCACCAAAACGGGCTAAACCGTATCGGAATAGATTGCAAAAATTAAAGTAAGTTAAAACTAACCAAAACAAACCGAATTTTTGCGGCTAATCAAAACTAACCAAAAAGATTAAATTTGATTATAACGTATCGGAGTCAGTTCAAATGACTAAAAAAAAATTGAGCAAGTATGCTAGTAGTCGAGACACTGATGTGTAAACATATCCTATAACGACATCGGTTGTAAAAAAATGACAGCAGCACGTTGTGTTCCCAAGCGGTCACCCATCCAAGTACTAACCCTGCCCGACGTTGCTTAACATTTAGTGATCGGACGTGAACTGGCATTTTCAACATGCTATGGCCGTTGCCTGTACGTTTTAGCTTGGTCATAGAATAAAAATTAGGTTTAATAAGCAAGTTTAAAATAATAAAAAATCAACGCGAACGAAGCCCCGGGTAAAAGCTAAAAGTGTCCTATATTCTTTACTATACTCTTGAAAATATCTGTACAAAGTTTCATGATGATCGAAACAATTTATGCGTGAAAGCGTAAGAAACAAACAAACAAACACATTCGCATCTATAATATTAGTTAGGATTATTTAATAATACTTACTGGCAGCTTCGGAGTGGATTAATTCACTGCATAAATTCGACACGATAATCTAATGCCATCAGGAATAACATCAACATATGGACACACCTTATTTACCTAGTAATCCTAGGCCGACATCCTTAGATTTGGGAAAGTCAATAACCAAATTTCGCAAATTTTAGAAGAGGGCTATGACTCAATATTGTTTTAAACGTCTGGGCATATAAATAATACTTTGGCAGTTCGTTTAATTTAAAATAATTATATGCTCTTTTATCATCTAAAATCGGTTTAAAAACGATTTTAAATGACAAAATTGTATAAAAACCCGAAAATTCGTACTTTCTTAAAACGATAGCCGTGGCTTCTGACGAATTTGTCGCGGATTTTGAAGCGAAAATTCAACCGTCCATTAAAAATAAGCTGTGCTATGGATACAAATACACTGCGAATATAATAATTAATAAATAATACTTTTGACTGTTCGTTTAATTTAAAATATGCTTTTTTATCATCTAAAATCCATTTAAAATTATTTTAAATGGCAAAATTGTATATAATACCTCCCTAGCGGCTAGAATCGGTTTACACATTTTCGTCCCATTTGCCGAGATTTACCCTCATACCGCCGCGTAAGATGTTTACACATGGAACTAACGGAAAGTTGTTTGAACGACTAACCAAAAGTGACTAGAAACAGACAAAACGGGCTAAACAGAATCAGAACAGGTTAAAAATATTACAGTAACGTTATGGCTATAGTCAAAAGCGGTCTTATCATGCGGGTCCAAAGGTCACATTTTTCATTAAATGTCATTACTTTGACAGATTTTACACGCAAAATCTGCCGCGAATGAAGTTTTTACTGGAAATTGTGACCTTTGGACCCGCACGATAAGATCGCTTTTGACTATAATTATATTATATTAATAGATTTTCCTATCTAAAAGTGAAGGGTAATTTTTTCGGTTTTCATATCTGCACATTTTTGATGTGTAAACATCTTACGCGGCGGTATGAGGGTAAACCTCGGCAAATGGGACGGAAATGTGTAAACCGATTGTGACATTATAAGCCGTCGCATTGAGGAGAAAGCTAATCCAGGACGTCCGTGAAGGATTTTTATACAATTTTGCCAATTAAAATCGGTTTTAAACGGATTTTAGACGATATAAAAGCATATTTTAAATTAAACGAGCCGTCAAAAGTATTATTCAGATGCCCAGACTTTTGAAACAATATTCAGTCATGGCCCTCTTCTATAATTTTCCTTCTATAAGTTTGTTTTTTTTTAATGGACGTTTGAGTTTAAAATGAATTTTCGCTTCAAAATCCACGACAAATTCGTCCGAAGCCACGGCTATCGTCCTAAAAGAGTACGAATTTTCGGATTTTTATACAATTGTGTAATTTAAAATCGTTTTTAAACGGATTTTAGATGATAAAAAAGCATATTATTTTAAATTATACGAACTGTCAAATGTATTATTCAGATGCCCAGACGTTTAAAACAGTAAAATTTGAAAAAGCTGGTTATTGACTGTCCGAAATCAAAGGATGTCGGCCTAAGATTATAAGGTAAATATGCTGTGTCCATATGTTGATGTTATTCCAGGTGGCATTAGATTTTCGTGTCGAATTTGTGCAGTGAATTAATCCGCTCCGAAGCTGCCAGTGCGTATTGTTAAAGAATCCTAACTAATATTATAAATGCGAATGTTTTTGTTTTTATTCTATGAACATGCTAAAATGTACAGGTAAGGGCCATAGCACGTTGAAAATGCCCGTTCTCGTCCGATCACTGAAGTTAAGCAACGTCGGGCGTGATTAGTACTTGGATGGGTTACCGCTTGGGAACATAACTTGCTGCTGTAATTTTTTTTACAATCGATGTCGGTATTGGATATGTTTACACATTAGTCTCGAGTACTAGCAGACTCGCTTAATTTTCTTTATTTATTTTTGTTTTAATTATGAAAATGTTTAATATTATTGCTAAAAATGCATTTCTTTAATTATATACCTATTATATAAACAATCGTGTGTTTGTATTTTTACTTTTTTAAACTCTGCTTTTGGAAACTAAATGAATTTCAACGCAAATCACATTTTTGCGTTTTTATTCATCATTTTCAATGTCTCCCCGGTTGCATCTTTGCGAAGGACTGTGAATTTTTGTATTGTTAATTCAAAATATTAATTTGTAAAAATGGAACAGGGCGAAGCTTCGACAAGTCTTGCCTCCCTGCAAAAAAAGTGAAAAGACATTTAACTGTGAGCGAATATGCATTGGTAAAAACCGTGTATGCGTGTTTGTTAAACGAAGTTATAGATAACGTTACAGCTGTTAACTGGCAGAAGTGTATCGAACATGTCATAAAACAAAAAATGTAGGATTTGGATACTACGGTCGAAGTTATAGTTGAACCTCTTATTGTCAATGTTGGTTCCGAAAGTAGTGATAGTAATGATTCTGAATCAAATTCTGATCAAACCTCCGATAGCGAGTAGTAAACTTAAAATTTTATTGATTTTTGATGTAAACTTTTGATGCAACTTTCAATATGGTATTTTATGATAAGAAAAACCCCTTATCATCCATGACTCTTTTTTTCCTAGCCTTAATGAATACATAGTACTATTTGTTTGTAGTACAATTTTGTTGCTTATTACTAGACTTAGGAATAATTTTGAATATACGTTTTTTTGCATATTTTAGACTAAAATCATGCTTATTTATGTGCATAAACTTTATTTTTTTCAGTGGATATTTGCCTAAGTCTACTTATTACTATTCCATTATATAGTTATTATAACATATTAATTTACAAAGCAATTGTATCCGCCACTGGAATTTCCTTCTCTCTTCCCTTACCCCTCGAGGCCCGCCTTAAAACTAAAAATGAGTCACTGACTATTATTTCCGACTTGAACTATAAAGACTACAGAATTTAAATGGCCTAACCTAGAGCACAAAAGTTTGCACTTCTCCAGCTTGATTTCTCATTATTGACATAACGGCCCTACGTAACCAATTCTAAAATTTGATTATCACAATTTCTTTTCTTCAAACTTTGAACTGACTTGAAACAAATACATTTCTTTTTCTCAAACGGAAACCACTATATATTCCAAGTATAAACAAACCCTCTCTAATTCCATATTAAACCAGCCGAGGCTTTACTCATAAATACTGATTAAGGGTAACTGTTATAGCTGATCGATCGGCGCCTTATTGTTCAATAAATTGCACAGAAATTACCCTTTTTATATGAATTAGAAAATATATTAGAATTTAGGTGGGGTCTAATTGGTGTTGTTTGACGTCATTCTTTAAATAGATCGGTATAATGTATGTGTTAAGAATTTATTAGTGGAAAAGTATTGAACGAGACGGATTAATTGCCTAATCTTTTTTTTATTATAGTATTGGGAGGTTGAAAAAAATCAATTTATGCTAATTCAACTGAACTAGATTTTGCGTTGTGAATTATTAAAGAAATTTTATTATAGTACTGTTCAGTTGAAGAAAATCAAATTATCCTAAGTCAGCTGAACTAGCGTTATTAATTGTTGACGTATTCTTCTTATCAAGACAATCCTTAAATAATTTTTATGAAGAAAAGCTAATTGAATAGCGTTCCAATCCAAACTTAGTGATCATTGGTTCGCAAAATCCGCAATAGCCAATAGGTAATCGTAATGCCTGGAATTATGAGATACTAAATCATCGGACAATTCTTTATTAACGGAGCTTTAAATTGCTCTTTCTATCTAAAACTATAAGAAGCAATTGGCTCCATCATTGTGGAAACAATTGAAAATGAAAGAATGAATTGTGATAAAGTTTTTCACGCGACGATTGGCCATCGCGTTCTCTAGATCTGATACCGATGGATTATTTAAAGGATCAGGTACTTATACCAAACCGTATGCCGTATTTTGTCTAATAAGTATCTAGGAACGGCTGTTTTCTATGTCCGAAACAATAATTTCACTCGCGTGACGAGGCGTAAAAAAATTTACATTAAACGTCTATAGACGTTTCTTCAATAGCGTTAATTACATCTACACATTTACCACCATAATGAATTGTGATCCAGTTTCTTCACGCGACGAATGGCCACCGCGTTTGCCAGATCTGACACCAATGGATTATTTAAAGGATCAGGTATATACCAAACTGTATGCCGTATTTTGTTTAAAAGTATATAGGAACGGATATTTTCTGTTGCTGAAGCAATAATTTCACTCGCGAGACGAGGCGAGGAAGTAAGAAAATGACATTTAACATCTATATACGTTTCTTCAGTGTCGTTAATTATATCGACACATCTAACACCATAATAGAATGGCGACATAATAAACTTAAACGCCATTATGAATTGCGGCTACAGCTCCTATTAAAATTACTGATAATGGGGTGACGAATTTCGGTTTAAAATCAATTAAATTTGTCGCTATTTAGCTTTGGATTATAACTGTGAATATTATATAGTTTCTCTTCTAAAAAGTCCTGGTGTTTATTATCCATAGACCCGTCAGACATTAAATCGTAAGGTCCGGAACCCACTATGTATAAACGGACTTGGTACATGGATGTTTATTTTTTTATAATAGTAAGTGTCTACTAATAGTGGCAACAACAATGAAATCTAATTAGTGATGTCTATATAATCCGGCAGTACTAAATCTTCTCCGCGGAACGGCTAGTCCGCAAAGCGGCTATCTCCACTCTACATCGAGAGTTTTCACACTTTGTTGCCCATGTGTACTAATATGGACGACATAACATACGCACCGTATGTAAATCCTTTCATTCTACCCGTAGATAAGTAACCCGTCTAAAAAAGCCGTTTTATCGGTTTATTGCCGTTCTAATGTTTCCATTTAAATACCTTTTATGTGTTAATTTTTATTTATTTCCTATTTGTTTTGATCAGAAAGTGTGACCAGCTGCGGAAAAGAAGTTAGTAACAACATAACTGGGTTAGAAGTATTAATATTTTAATTTCGTTGGTGTTTTATAATTTTTAGCCATTGAGGAGATAATGTAGCTCAAGTTTCATTGGAGGTCGTTTAATTCGTGTAGATAATACAGGGTGTTTCCTAACCTCGGTAAAAAAATGAAACTGGTGAATCCTCACGAAATTCTAAGACGAAAACGTTGTATAAAAATTTTTCGAATGTCGCGTAGTTTTCAAAATGCAGGGTGTTGCAAAAATTTTTTTTTCGTAATTTCTTTTTATTAATAAATAATGAGAAGCGACATTCAAAAAATATTTGCACACCTTAATAAAGGGTTTGAGCACTTTATTTTGTCTTCACGCAAAGGCTACTCGTTTATTTAAACAACAAAATGAGATTCTTGTGACGTGAACAAAAAAATAATTTTTTACTCGAAAACTGTAAGAGATACGATAAAAATGCAAGAAACTTAATTTGCTTAAAATTAACTTTTTTATCAAATAACATAAGAAATTTGCGTGTTTAGCAGGCCCGTATTATTTATTTTTGCGAAATTTTAGTAGTCGTTACCCGGATCTCCGCCAATGAACTAGTTGAGAAGTTCAACATGAACACAAAATAAATTGCTCAAACCCTTTATTAAGGTGTGCAAATATTATTCGAATGTCGCTTCTCATTATTTATTAATAAAAAGAAAACACGGAAAAAATTTTTTTTTTGAAAATGAAGCGACATTCGAAAAAATTTTATACTACATTTTCGTCTTAAAATTGCATGTGGTTTCACCAGTTTCGTTTTTTTACCAAGGTTAGGAGACACCCTGTATATGCCTTGAAAAGTTTCGTTTTTGAGTTCCAGGGAGCTTAGTTCGGATAAAAAATAGCTCCAATTATATTGTAACCTCTTTTAAGTTAGCATCGTCGCATTCCATGAAGAACACACACAGAACACACACCCAATAAAATAAATAGCAACCAACAATACACATATTGTTACATTTGGCAACATAGCCGGCCAGGGCCAAATGACGTAGGTACTTCACAGATATTCGGGGATTTCCCTTGCTTGGAAACAAACGGCAATTTCTATTTTATTCGGCAATTCCTCCTTTTCATCCGGCGGATTTGAGTTTTGTCTGTTTTTTTTTTAAGGAATTTACGTTTAAGAATTTGTAATTAGTGTTGTAATAAGTGTTTAAAACATACTTATAATGACTGGGCAACCTCAATGCAATTTGACATGAATATGGATTTGATATAATCAAAATGCACGGAAAATATACAGCTTTATGCAAAAACTGCGACAAAGCCATAAAAAAATACAGGCTAGAAAAGAGTGCCGAGCTATAGAAATGTTTGTAGAGAGCCTAAGTGGGTAAGTAATTATAAAAAATATCAAAAACATTTTTGACATCATAATTCTTTGTTGGAGACCAAGTTCTTCCAGTTTTTATGTATGTACGTGTTACTTTATTTTAATTTTAAAGGTCCACTTATTTTACTTTTTATTTAAATTATTACAAATTTATAAGACTTTTGATAAATAGATATTATTTTTTAAAGCACAGTTAGTTAGGTATATGAGGGCAATGAAAACATTAGCAATTAGTTGTATCCATAGACATAATTGAAAAATTCTGCTAAAATACTTAAAATGTAAAATAGACTTAAAATAGATTAAAATGTAAAAATTAACCAAATATTTCTGTTTTTAATTTTTGGGAAAAAATAACCACCAAAAAAGATAACTTTTTTATGTAGTCGATTTGTTATATAATTATTATATCTGTAAAAATTTTATTCAAGCTAAAAAAAAGGTAAAAAAAGGCCACAGAAAACATTAGAAACCTAGTAGGGTATCAAAATAAACATGCTAATTATCAATTAAAACTCTCAAGAATCGCAGAACTCGCGGGAGGTAATTTTGAACTCCGATGAATCAGATGATGATCAGCCTTTGCCAAAGCTTTAAAGATCTGATGCTGGTCCAAGCCGTCCGCCATGATCTGATGCTGATTGCCAAGTGTTTCAAGTTTCATCTTCGAGAATGTAATGTAATTTGTTTCAGAGTGAAAAAGGTCAGTGCGATAAAGATTAGAAATTGACCTCGGGTTTGGCAGTTGAGGAAGGCCCAGTTGAGGAATTGACAATAATTGCAAAACCTTTTCAACCCAACCAGGAAAAAACTGACAGAATCTGCACATTTTGCGACAAAATGTCTCCCACAGAAAAAGAAGACCTGGATAGTGCTTTGTCAGAATTTATTTTTGAGTGCAACATACCCTTTTCCGTAGTTAAATCATCCCATTTAAAAAAAAAATAACTCACTTCGCCCTTCTTACAAACTACCAACAAGAAAACCCTAACCAACTCGTTACTCTCAAAATGTTATGAGAATTGTAAAAATTCACTTAAAAACTTTGCGCCTAGTCCGTCATGCTGATTGATGGTTGGAAAAATTCTTTGAGTAATACAAACAAAATAGTATGCCTTATTCATAATATAGGGGGAGATATAGCTTTTCTTGATTCGTATGATCTTACAGGAGAAAAACAAATGGGGGATGAACTACAGGAAATTGTTGAGCAGTGCGTGACTTTGGCGAAAGAAATAATACTAATATTTATGCGGTCTGCTCAGATACTACTAGTAACATGAGAAAGATGGGTAGGCAAACCAATCTTTGGTACACAAATTGAAATAGTCATACTTCAAACCTTGAATTGATATCAGAAGATATTGCAGGAAAAGTACAAACCGTGTTAAAAGAATTTTCATCACCTGATTTAGAAAAAACTATTATTAAGCATAATAGGAAAACAAAAATCTTAGCTGAGAAACACGTTGATGTTCATTTTGAGACTCTTTTGTAAGTTTTTTGGACAATTGCAATAACTGCAGGAGATAAAACCAGACGTAACAAAACTTTTTTGATGAAAATTTGAAAGGTAAAGGATAGCTTCAAATTATTTGATCCTGTGCGCAAGCTTTTAAATAAATTACAAGGCACACATGCTTCAAACGCTGATGCAGCTGAGGATTGGTGAACTTTGCGTTTATCACAGGGCTATGAACAATATGATGATTTTATAAAAAAAGACAGAACCAAGCTTTAAAACATACCTACTCTCTGTCTGCATTTTTTTACACCTTCCTTATAAAGGGAAGAGGTTATCTGAAGATCAAATTCGAGCTTTGGAAAGTTTTTTTAATAGATAATCTAAGTGCTGATGGACTAAACGACCTTCGTTTTTACAAAAATAATAAAAACTTTTTCAAAAACTGTTCGATAAACAAATGGCCAATGTGCAGACATTCTGAGGTTTAGCTGAAAGCTGAATGGCACTATCCAAAATTGGCCAAACTAGCAATTAAATTAAGCTCAATACCAGCTTCTTCGGCGCAGCTGGAAAGACCTTTTTCGAACTGGTCATGTATTCACTCTAAGGTAAGACATAGGCTACGTTCGGAAAATTCAAAGAAGTTAGTTTTTTACCACTTCCAAATAAGGGATGACAACAAAAGTGAAGAATATTTCAGTTTAAACTTTGTGAAATCTTTAGTTTGGACTCCTTAGTAAATGTAGCGCCTAATAATATTTTTATGTTCATGACCATATTATGTTCATGTTTTTAAATAATAGAAATATACTTTCTGTGTTATGATTTTTATTTTCGAGTTAAAATAATCAAATATATTTTCAACTGTCGAAAATTTTTGCCGTACCCAACCCTGCATGTTCACAAATTTATTGTATGCTAGATTGATTATGCTTAAAAATATATAAATTTTCAAAACACAGAAATTCATAGACGACATCTGTCTAGGCGCATCATAGAAACCTAAACGGAAATAAAAAGTGCAGAACATATTCAGAGGAGACAAAATAAGAAGATGCGGAAATAAAAAGGTGTTATACGTAATTGATATGATGGATACTAGGGATGGGCAAAAATAACCGATTTTTTGAATAACCGGTTATTTCATGTCGAATAATCGATTATTAACCGGTTATTCTTGCCTTTAGGTTAAACCTAATAACCGATTAATTGAAGCAATAACCTGAAACCGGTTAGTTTGTGTTTACTGCGAGTCTATTCACCGATTATGAGTAAACATAGCTTTCTGAAAAAAAAGTAATCCGACATGGATTAAAAATCCGTCCGACGAAACTTTACGCACTCCCCGAAAGGCCGAAAAGCGCGAAGCAAGCATATCATAACCTCAAAGTAATCTAATCTATTAGTATTTCTAGGCTCACTTGAAGATAGGTTTTGGAGGTTTTGAGCTTTAATAAAAATTATCCCAAAATCTTTTTGAATTATCATTTTTAAAACAAGAAGTTATGCAGGGTTTTATATGTGGCCAAATATCAGAGTGTTGTCCCTTAATGAAATTTAAATTCTGAGATATAGCATGCATATATTTTGAATATGATGTAAGCTTTTTACAGTCAGATGCATACAACTAATTACTAATTTTCACGTCAATGTCAATACTTCAAAGACTCTCGAATTTGGCTACATAAATACATAATTAATTTTGAAAAAAGAATTTAATCGGTTATTAGGTTATTGCAATAACCGGTTAATTACGAGCGGTTAACCGTTAAAGGTTAAACCTAAGTTTAACCGGTTAACCTATAACCGGTTATTTTCCAATAACCGCCCATCCCTAATGGATACCTCATTTGGGCGGTAATATATTATATATTTTTTAGTTTAGAGCGCTTAATAAGAAGTTGCGTAATAATTAGTATAATTAATTGGTCAATGTGAACCAAATTAGCAGAGACCAAGACAAACCAAACTTTTAAGCGTTGTAGGTGTGCAGAAGTCTAACCCTAAGCAAAGCTGAATTAAATTAATGTTTACCTGATTATTTAATGTTAGTCAGTTTCGGTCTGTGCGAAGTTTGTTATTGGTAGTTTCGATTCGCTCTAGTTAGTTTTGGTCAAATGAAATGTCCCTTTTTCCGACATAATAAAATAACTAATAAATCCCAAAATAACAGGGTTCAAAAACATCATGAATAAATATCATATCAAACGGTATACCTATATCTGATGGCAAAAAGTTATATTTAAAAATTACATAGTTTCGTATTATATGAACTGAAACATTTAAGCTAAATATTAAAGTAAATAATTAGCCAATTGATTTTTAAAAAAATTAGAAAGGTAAATTTATAGCATGGTCGATAAATGCCATTTATGACAGCAGTATAACATTCAGTTTTTTTTTTACTGTCGTGTTTTTTTAAGCGATTTCGAAGTTCAAACTGGAAAAAAGATGAAAAATTTATTTCTATTCCCGCTGTTGATACAAATTCAGTGCGTAACTGGTTACACAATTTTATAAATGCGTTCTTTTCTGACCAGTCCTATACAGAGTACCACGTCAGTGGTGCAAAAGGAGATTCCGTCCAGGGAGGTATTGAGCAATTTGCCCATGTGGTGATATTGTCGCAAGAATTGAGATTTTTTTAGAACAAAACTCATAAATATAGTGTGCAGGAGCAGATATATAACATTTCTTCGGACCCATATCAGTTTAGCTCTTTCAAAAGCAAAAACCTTTCAAATGGCCTTTTTGGCAGTCGACAAGTAACCATTCTAAACTAGTGATGGGCATAACCGAATTATTTTGATAACCGAATTATTTGTATTCAAATAATATTAATAACCGAATGATTATTTGAATAATCATTCGAATAAATTTAGTTTAGCAATCGCAGCCGGTTAGGAAGGAGGTTCAGCGTCATCGACATCGTATTCGTAACTCGTAACTGCTGTATGACTTAATAAATAACAATATAATACGAGTAAATATTTGATTACGCAATATTATTCAACAAAATAAAATAAATAGCATTTTACGTTTTTAAATCAAAAATACTTAAACGCCAAAATATGATTCTTGGATGTGTTGATTACATGTAATGAACATAATTTTTAAAAATCTATTTTGCAAAAAGTATTTCTCTCTGGGGATGTATTTACAATACTATAATAATATTCATAATTAATAGTACATATTATATTGTTATAGTTATATTACGACGTATTTATTTCTCCATTGCTCCTACATTCTAAATTCCAATATATAACCAAAGAAAATTCTACTAGAATTTTCTTTGATATAACCTAAAAGCTAAACAAACATTAGGTGATAATAATTGGTGTTATGTACTGAAAAGCAGGCCGTATTTATTACGAAGAAGTGTATGAAAGAAATAAGTAATATGTGGGGCTGCTTGCTAATCGCAACAAAAAATATCATCTTTTATTCGAGCTAATAAATTCAAACTTGCTCATAACTAAATTAAAACCGCTCCTTGCTCGTTGATCATTCGACGGATCGACGCGACAGCTAGGCTTGTTCCTTCATAGTTCGTGTTCGTATTTGAATTCGTACGTATCAGGTTCAGGTTATTTTTCATTCGAATACTTGTGGAATGAAAACCAAATAATGCAGGTTATTTTAATAACCGGATGCAGGTTATTTTTCATTCGAATAAGCGCATCCCTATTCTAAACCCTTGAGAATGTCTGTGTAAAGCAGAAATTTCTGAAGAGGGATCAGACCGGATAAAAAACAGGGTTTACCATATGTTTCTTAAATACTATTGCTGCTCTACAGACGTCATTTATGAACAAAACATACGAAAGACTTCTACAGCTAGATAGTTGAGATCAGAAGGAACTCTGTTCTTATCTGTTAAGTTGCCTTAGACGGAGGAACAAATGTGTAACTTTTCTGAGCTCCCTAATTTTCTATACTAGTAAGTCTTCTCTTTTACTATGCAATCTATATCGTTATAATTCGTGAGCAATTTGCAACTACCTATTTATATTCCCCAGTTGGCATTCCCAAATTAAAATCTATGATTTTTATTTTATTGAGAGAGAGAGTAGACGGTTGAGAAGTTACGGATTAAATGAAGTCATTTAAGTCAAACGTGGTCGCTAAAGAAACAAAACGGCCGATAAACTAATTGACGATTGCTTGTGCTGTTTTATCTGCTAGGAGAATCGTCGGTTAACAGCGTGTCTTAAAATCCCTTGAAAACACCACATCTGTAACAACAAAAGTTCACTTTGTACCTTAAAACGACCATAACAAACTCAATAAAACGAAAATGACGAGACGCGTGCTCGTAGCAAAACGTTAATTCGCAATTCCGTCGTCGTCCGGCATTTTATTCGTTTTGAGGGCGATTTATTCCGTTTCTTTGAGTCCGCTGAGTGAATTAAGTCCCGACCGACCGAGCGTATGTCCAGCGGTATACGGAATTACTCCAGATAGAAATATGCAATTTGAGAGGTTCGGACCTTTGATTGAAGAAATGTAATTTCGGAATATGGAAGGTTGCCTTTTTAGAGTAATAGTTATTTAATTGAATTAGATCGATGTTGAACCATTGTGAGATATATAATCAATTTTAGTTCAAGGATATGGTGTTCAATGTTGGCCGAGCAATTAAGATAGAAATTATAAGGAACCCTAAAAAGTTTTTCATAATAAGCGTATTTTTAGCATATACCTAGATAAACTCGATCGAGGATATTGAAAATTGTGCAAGCAATTATGTGAAGGAAATTTTAAATACATAAAATACAGGAAAATGAAGTGCCAAATGAGCGCACAGTGAGGACATAAAATCCGTCAACCACTCAATTAAAAAAAGCGTAACACTTAACCTAACCTAATCGAACCTAATTAAAAAAATTAAAAATATTATAATAATTGAGAAAAGCCCAAAAAACGTCAAATTTTCATCTTAAAAGATGTTGGAAATGTCCGTCTTGGACCTCCTGACAAAAGAACATCCTGTTAGAGAATTCTTCCCTAACATGAGATTTGACGTAATCCCATAGAAAGTATTCAAGAGGTGCCAGGTCCGGTGAACGTGCTGGCCACTATATTGAACCTCGGCGACCAATCCTCCTGTCCGGATAAGTTACATCTAAGTAGCTTCTGGTATCTGTAAGATAATGGGGCGGGACACCATTCTGTTGAATCCTAATGCCAGAGTGGAATTCAAATGGATTTTGAGCAGCAACACCATCAATAAATGATCTGTTTTTTTGAGGAAACTGAGTATGTCTTTCGCGAAACAGATGAGGGTTTTGTTTTCATCACTCCAATATCTGCAGTTTTGCGTGTTACTTTTCCATCCAAAAGAAGGTACTCTCATTGCTAAAACAAGTATGCCTCAGGTAATTGGGATTTGCGTCAATCCTTCGTAAAACTCTAATCTGCGAAAACGTAGAGCTGCCATGCCAACATTGAAAATTATTTTCAGGAAAATTGACACTTTTCCTCTCCATTTGCACTTTTTCTGTCAATTGACAATTTTTCTGTCAATTTACATTTTTTCTGTCAATTGACACTTTTTCTGTCAATTTATACTTCTTCTGTCAATTGACACTTTTTCTGTCAATTCACCCTTTTTCTGTCAATTGACACTTTTTCTGTAAATTTAAGCTTTTTCTGTCAATTGCCACTTCTTACGTCAATTTACACTTTTTCTGTCAATTGACACTTTTTTTGTCAATTTACACTTTTCCTGTCAATTTGCACTTTTTCTGTCAATTTAAGATTTTCTACCATTCGCGTCTAGGCACACCAATTTTGAGGCTTCACGCATGCGTACGTGCTAATTCATATATTTTTCAAAGTTGTTCTATTCTTGATTTTGAGCCTTGGGCTAGTAAAGTTTGGGTTAGTCTTATTGGGTTGCGCTCCCGGAGCGAGCGAAGCGAACGAAGGGCCATGCGTGAATTGATATATTAGAACGATAACACTGCACTGCTGCCAAACGCCCAGGCAGTTTTCACTTTTCGGACCTACGCCTTTGGCAGCAGCGAAGTGATCGTTCTAATATATCACTTCAAACATGGCCTTCCGTCCGCTTTACTCGCTCCGGGGGCGCAATCCAACAAGACTACCTCAAGGCATGCCCAAAATCAAGAAAAAACAATTTTGAAAAAATAGCTATATGAATTAGCAAGCACGCATGCGTGAAGCCTCAAAAATGGTGTGCCTAGACGCGAAGGGTAGGAAATCTTAAATTGACAGAAAAAGTGTAAATTGACAGAAAGAGTGTCAATTGACAGAAAAAGTATAAATTGAGAGAAAAAGTGTCGATTGACAGAAAAAGTGTAAATTGACAGAAAAAGTGTCAATTGAGAGAAAAAGTGTAAATTGGCAGAAAAAGTGTCAATTGACAGAAAAGTGTAAATTGACAGAAAAAGTATCAATTGACAGAAAAAGTGTATATTGACAGAAAAAATGTAAATTGACAGAAGAAGTGTAAATTAACAGAAAAAGTGTAAATTTTTCTGAAAATATTTTTCAATGTTGGCATGACAGCTCTACGCTTTCGTACTAATCGTCTACCAGGGTCATCTTCTGTTACTTCGTGGACAATTCTCATCTTATAAGGATGAAATCTATTACTTTTTGAAATCTTCTTAACGGAAGAACACGAAATTGCTTGCCTAGTACATTCCTGGAGGTTATTGACCATTTCAGCTACGGCCTGCACTTGCACGTTTTCGCTAATTTTGGGCCTTTCAGATTTTAGGGCATCTTTTACTCTACCTAATACTGGAAATTTTGGCAAAATCTTCTGAAAGTATGTGGCCCAAGTTGCTGAAAAGGACACAGATTGCATATGATAAGATTCCTCGGGAAGAGGAGACCCATGAACGAGTCATCTCTCTTTACTGGTATGCTACAAGGTTTATGTCAGGTGAACCAATGGGCGGAGGGTAGGCGTACATCCAGTCTTTTGTCCTTGTCCCATCTACTTAAGTCGGTAAAAGTCACGTATTGATAATTCGCGTAAAAGTTAGTGAAATCGATAGGGGCAGGCATTATTGATTCCGTAATGGCCGCAGCCTATTTGAGTAATAATATTTTTAAAACCTCGAGAACTGCCTTATCAATTTTCAATGATTGCGCCTGTCTCTGTCAGCCGTTTATTGAATATTTGTTTTTTGATGGATTATCGACACTTAAACGAAGTTACTTTGTGCGACGCCTATCCAGGCGTACATGTAAACCGTTGCCAATCTATCGGTAAGGGTTAATACACGATACAAAACGCTCAAAGGACTACAGCATCCCGTCATACGAATGGAGGACTAAAGAGGACAGTAAAACATGT
>JAEQML010056591.1:0-33661 GCA_016904865.1 Pissodes strobi
AGCGACTTTGAACCTTATGCATGCAATGATCATCACTTTGTTTTATATAAATACGCTACCGAACCCTCAGTTCGGCAGACTTTAGTCTCACCTCCAGCTCCCAAGGTTAGTCACTTGACGACTGCCTTCTGGGTTCTATCCGCTCCTAAAGTTAGCCATACGACTGCTTTAGGTTCCATTCCTTTCCTTCCAAACCTGGTACCGGTTAGTCACTTGACGACTGCTAGGACCAGGGGTTGCACAACCTCCATAGTAAAGTCTTGACAAGAAGTTTGTCAGAATGTTGAGAAAGACAAGTGTCTAAATAGTCAGTTAGAAAATTTAGTGAAATCTCTTAGTGCTCTTAAATAAAACCCAGCCCTTAAGAAAAACTATAAATTATAAGACACCTAAGCTACTCGTGACATTTTTTTGTCCATGATTTGGAAAATAGTAAAGAAAACTATCAAATTGTTTGTGTACAAATGTAAGGAATTCAAATATAAATATTGCCGGCAACGTGAGAATTTGTAATTTCCCAAAGTTACCTCTACATGTTTCTCTTGCACTCAACTTTAAAATTTGTCTAATGACAGTCTTTTGCAAAACAAAAGGACTCCCTTCACTCCCTGCCCATCCCCAAAACATTACTCCATACCTGTAAGCAGAGTAAACAGTTGCATAGTATATGGAGAGTAGTACCTTTTGATCAAGATATTGGTTTAGGATTCTGAGAGTGTAGCATATGCTACTCAACCTTCCCGAGAGCACCTCAACATGTTTCTCCCATTTCAGATGTTCATCAATGTGTATCAATAATCATACTGTCTTGTTGATTGTTTGTTGAATATTGATTTTTCTTGATTTAGTCGCAGAAAATTGTCACTGAACCAGCCCTCAGCCATCTCCACCCAAAACCTTGCTTCTTTCTCAAGCTCCAAAAATGTTTTTGTAACAATTTGAAGGTTTGTGTCATCGGCATAGTTAACCGTTTTGCAGTGTTCTGAGTTTATGTAATAACAAAATTCAGTTATGTAGAAAATAAAAAGGACCGGTCCAATCACACTGACCTGTGGAATTCCCCTGGTTATCTCCTTATCATCGGACACTGCCTGCACCCCATCCTTTCGAATACAGACACGCTGAGTATGATTGGTGAGGTAAAGCTCAAAAAAGCTCCCCGGATCCCATATATTTCCAACTTATTCGAGAGAAGGCTATGATCTATGCTATCAAACGCTTTGGATAAGTCTAAAAATGTCCCCAAAGTTTTATTTTGTTTTTCTAAGTTAATATATATTCCCTCCAGCTGTATCCATTGATTTACCCATGCAGGGATGAACAAGGCCGTGCTGTATGCTAACACAAAAAATTTTTTAAATCTACTGCAAACAATCATCTCAAATATCTTAGAAAAGGCAGGAATGAGGCTAATCGGGCGATAATTTTCAAAAAGTTTACTGGGCTTTGTTGGAATTGCTGGTCCTCCATGCTCATTCTCGTTTCTGCAGTAGCTGGAGACCATTTTGAAATCTGCAATGTTATAAGACAGCAATTGTTCACCAGCTTTCCAATGTTCCGTAATGCATAATGCAATGCAGTTTTTGTTTTCAGTTGCATAGGCAGTAAGCTGATTTATGCTTGTACCAATTGATTGAACATTCCTGGGCTGCAGGTAGTTTGTCTCGCTTGCTCTTCCCATGTGGTACCCGATTCCTGAGGCTCTCTCCTCTGGTACGGCGTTGGATATTGAAAAAATGATTCACAACGAGAGATGACATTAATCCATTGTCTTTATATTGGTTAATTTAGGATAGGGTCAGTTAATGGGGATTTATATATAAAGATAATGATTTAACCCTCGGCGTTATAAATTAACTTATTGCGGCCCTGTCTTAAACTAAATTACCTATATTAACAATATTACGGTTTATTCAACTTATTTCTAAATGTCTTAAACTCAAAATATACAAAACTTGCCGATTTTGCTTATAAGATATTGATTTGTTAATTTTTGTAAACCCGTGCAGTTATTAAAATATATTTTATTGTATTCTTGTCGTCTGTATTTGGTAGCGATAAAAGATTTTTTTAAACATAGGTTATGATTATTAAGTTTTTGAATATTATTATTTATTTTGTATTTAAAAAGTGTTTTGTATAGTTTAATTGTACATATAACAATTTTTATCATGGTTACCTGTATACTACATTATACTTTACTATATGTTTTGCAGGTTGCCTTATTTTGTAACCTCGTGGTTTGGTTCTGGCACCTCCACCATTCACGAATTTGTTTTTTACTCTCACTACGTTTTAGAATCACCCGAGTGCCGTGTACCCATGTACATGTACATCTAGGTTAGTTGAGTACCTGATCACCCTGTACCTATGTACAGGTGTTCACAGATATTGAGGTTGTGGTATAGAACACCTAGTGTACGCACCTGTGTGCTGTACCCAGCTAGATGCGCGGAGTTGAGAGAGACTCGAAAGTCTGATGAATTTGGCGTATTTATAATCTACAAAATACTGTTCTAGTTGTTTATAATTAACTGTGAATGTTTATATAACATTTTCAAGTTCAAGTTCAAACTTAGGACAGGGGGTAAGTTTAAGCATTTTAGTAGTTCACAATATTATTTTAAAGGTTTTGTCATTGGGACTTACAACAAGCTTAGGAACAGGTAAATGTACAATCCAAAATAAATCTATTAACGGGCTACGATTACCTATACGCATTTATATTTTTTTCTGGACGAAATGGCGAAGGATCAAAATAAAAATTTACGTGGTCGACTAAAGTCGACTAAAATTGATCTATTTCTGGAGGGAAAATAATCAAACATCATATCATGTATTAAAATAGACTACAAAAATTAGATATTCACCACAATAGGACTAGTATTGGAAAAGCATGGAACCCAATCCATTAAACTAGGTATTCTAAAGCAAATATTTCATATTTATGTCTTTATAATATATCAAATGTACATGCCTTCTTTTGAACGAATTAACTTTACACAGTTTGTTGTTGCTGGAACCACAAAGCTTCGTTGTATATTGGTATTTTCCCCTGGGTTTTGTCCTATTATGCTGTCTTTCTAAAGGGAGAAAGAAACCCTTCTTCTAATCATTTGGCTTGTTTTCATTATTTCAGTTCGATAATACACCTTGATGGTCCACTGTTTTTGGCCTTGCTAATTATGGTTTTTAATTGCTGATTCGAGGTATTTTGGAATCAAGAATATATTTTCGACTTTCTTGGAGGGTTGTGTCTAAAATAAAACAACAGTGATAGATTGTTTACAGATTAGCCGAGTAATTGGAGTTTGAACATGCCGAGTTATATTTTAAGGTTATTTAGGGATATTTAGCACTGTAATTATAACTTACTTTTTGTACACTTGATGGTCATTCTGTGGTAATTTTCTCGTTGATTTATACTTGATAATATATTGTTTTGCTTAGGTGATTACGGAATATTTTAATTTTGGGAATGAAACATTGACGTTTGTTAGAAGTATGTCATGTCACTCCGGTTTTTAAACCATAGACTACACGACCGGTGGAAATCGCATCGGAGGAAGTCGTATCGTCTATATCGACTCGAAAACCACTCTAATTCGCGTTGCATTTATTGTAGGATTTAGCTATCATACGCTTGAATTTGCTGATTATATTGGATGGTATCAATGTTTAGCCCTCTAGGCTTGCATATTGACGCAGTATTACACGGACTCTCCATTATTATAAGTTCGATAATATTTCAGCTCGGAGTAGATTCTACCGACGCGGCGAAGGAAATTGTTCTATGTTTCATATAGTCTGTGGGGAATAATTTTGACGGTATAAGTGACAGCTTTCTGGATAAGCGCGTGGCCTTCAAGGTCGACACGGTTGTCAAGTTAATGCCTTATTTGGCATAACGCTATTAGTGGCGCGTGTTGATTGTAATTTTAGACTGCCGCATAACGCATGGGTTACATATTCCCACCGAGCATTTAAAAGTAGATTCTAACTGATTCAAATCATTTCGATATTGAGTCGTTTTAGCGCTTGATTTGGTGAATCCGGTAGTATGACATCATAACTTTCTAGTACTTTGTCACAAATAGGGACGCTGTTGGCAACATAGTATGTTGGGCCGGCGCGATATTAATTCTGTTAGCCTCGTCATTTTCGGAGCAAGCCAATTTAGTCTTTATGTGATCTTGAAGGAACCACTAGGTTTCAGTGCCGAGCTCTCGAAATTGGGAATTTTCGTTGAGATACTGATATTTAGTGTGAAATATACAGTGCCCTAGTTAGGGGATTATTCAACGAAGCCCTTGAGCAGGATTGTGGTCGTCGATGGTTTCTCGTCTGATGGATGATTGTAGATGAAGGAAGATTTGTAGATTCGACCACCTGCACCCACGTTTGGGGATTTGACTTTCGAGAGCTGCCACACACTTGAACCCCGTTTAACATCTAAAGGTATGTTGTTTGAGTAAATTTGATACAGATATTGTTTTGATCTGTTATTTGTTGAGGTTCCGTACCTGTTTCCTTCCTATTTTGGCTTGATCACCGTGCTAATTTGCCCTATTTGTTTCAGGGGTTTTCTGTTTTTGGATTTTTGGATTTCTATTTTGGATTTTTATTTTGGGATCATTGGTTATGGGCCTTCCATTGTTCTCTTACGATCCTACCTGGGTTTCCAGACTACATACTGAGTCTCCTCCGACAACACGTGGTTTCGGAGTAACTATCAATTGACTGCGTGTCTCTCTGTCTGATCCAAGCCTCAACGCATACGGAGTGTGTCTTCTCAACCTTGACGCTCCAGTGATTCGACGAACACCTAGTTCCTGGATGAACTCACGGTTGGCTTGATAACGTATCAGATAAGTCTTAATTTAGGATATTATCTAGAGTATTTTGGGACTTTTATTTTAGTTCATTTTATTTATTGTGTTTTATTTGATTCGTGATTTAGGGCTACTTAAATTAAAATTTCGGATGAATTTGCTTAATGAAAGTATTAATGATTTGACTTAATTTAAAATATAGCTACCTTCAAGTCATTTGGGAGTAACGAATTATTCTCAGTAGTTAGCATAGGTATACTGGATTATCCAGCTAATCCGGATAGTTTTGGCGTGTTATTAATTCATTTCAGCGTAGTCTTGATCGCGTTTTTTACTCCTTTTCAGCGTCGTATAATATAAATAGTTTTGAAACTGTTCGCATATAAGCATAGCGTATCGACGCGTAATCATATAGGTTTACCTCTGGTACGGATACCATTTAATAGGTGAATATTATACTTACATGAATCTAGTACATTTGAACTAGCACGTTAACTTCTCGCTTATTGATTAGAGTTATTTAGAGTGTAGAAGTAGAAGAAGTTATCATATTTTTGTACCGCAAAGGCTGGTAACACCAATCAAGGGCATGTAAACGACACGTGATCACGTATTCGTATTTATAGGGCGCCGTAGATATAACGTAAAGTACTATTTAACATTAAACCGTTACTTTTAATATTCCATCTTTAGCATACATTGATATATTAATTGTCATAGCTACATATACAAGAAATTCTTCTTGTAGCAATTATTTTTCTTATTTAATTCAACAGTATAGTCATCAATACGGAATATACACTTGTTATTTTTGTTTAATTGGGGTGATATTTCTTTTTCTTTCCCCTTCCAAGTTTTTCAATAGGTTACAGCGGGGAGGAGAGTAATTCGTGGTTATTGGTCGAATCTCACTGAAGATCCAACATCAGAGCATGGCCATAAGTTAACCGCGTGGCGCTCAGGCATTATAACTCACCACGACCCTTCTCCACTGTCTAAACGCTGTGGGCCGCCATTGTTCCTGCACTAAAGGCTGTATCCCGATTGTGAATTTGGATATTATTGTGAAGTTGGAGATTATTGTAAACTTGTATATTTATGTACATTAGGTTTGTATTTGTTTGGGAACTGAGCGTTACATAGGCACATTTTAATGCCAAAGCTTTTTCTAACAAAGTAATTGGTGCACTCTTATCTAATCGCCCTATCTCGCCTTGTCCCCAATTTTATCCACTTCGAGTACATTATAATATGTAAAACTTTAACGCGAATGCAATTTCCATCGGTTATATCTGAATATGAATTCCTAAAATAACTATGCCGGGACCGTAACGGAAACCTTATCATTTTCCGCATATCTATTAGTTTTTCCGCTTGGATATTTTATACATGCTGTTACGATTTCGATGCACTGCACGACCTTGCAAATTAAATTCGATTCCCTAAAGAAATCTAAACAGTGTCGGAAACTGCAAGTAATAATAAAAACTGAAATGTTCTAGTATTTGCGGGTTTATTAATTTTTGTCTGTATGCAGTTTGTTCGAGTGCCCGAATGAAGAATTCTATAAATATTTGCTGTTGCCGCGAAGGACTTTAAAAATGTATCAGTGACATACTATTGCTTTGGAGGAGAGTCGACATAAACATTTTTCAGGATACGTGATCTGCATCCTTTCCAGTTCAAATCAGCCCACTAAATATTGCATTGGAACTGCATTTCTTCAAGTATCAGTGCTATGAGATCCAAGAACTTTATTAACTGGCTTTTCTCCTTTATGCCCGTTTAAGTATAGCAAGGGTATCCATACACAACCAGACAGAACTAACCAGTACCGAGAATGATAAAAGCTATCTCCTGCTGAAGAGCATCATTTTCTGTAAATGGTTATTATGGTTATTTAGGAATAATTCTGCTTTAACGTATCCGAGATTACTTCGAAACTCAAAGCTTGTATTTTTGTCGTCTTAATTAATTCATAGTATCAGTTACAGAATAAATCAACCATCCATTCAACCCTGCTTGCATCATCTGCGTCCTTTTATGCATTTCGAAATTGATCGGACGCTTCAGAGCTTTAGCAATACCCCAAAAATAATTATTATTACTCTACTTTCTGAGAGCGACACCTAAACCTAAAATTGAATTTAATAAAGTTGACAGAGCGGTCTAACGCCGATTTCATTCCCATGGTTATTCATTTGCGGTCTTATACAAAAGTAATGAACCCTTCAAAGTACCCAGACTAATAGTTTGTGGAAGATGAGAAATTGCATGTCACCTGGAAGATAAATGTTTTAATCAATAAAATGTTGCTCTTGTTAACAGGAAAGCGTTATCCATCTTTATAAAAATGCAATGTCTCATCATACGCATTCAAGAGATGCCTTAAAAATGGATGGCTTTTAGCTATATTACTGTCGTAAAAGTGACGATGTGCAATAAGGCAAATGCTTTTCATTATATTTCCTAATAACCTGGCAAATCGTGTTCAAATGCTAGTTCACTTCTTACTTATCTTTAAATGGTTTACGATTTTTGTAATATGGTTTTATTTCCCTTATATTACTAGGTGATCTAAGCGAAAATATATAAAAAAGAAACTATAATTTCCATGACAAAAACGATATATTTTAGCATTTTATACGCGTTATTAACAACCAATTTCAGTTTAAATATGATCAAAGGTGTGCAATGAAACGCGTTGATGCGGCATTTTAACTAGGGATTTTCAATAAGCCACCCAATGTGAATTATATGTTTAATGTGGATTCTGTATTTGCCTCTTCATTCGATTTAGGAGTTCTCTTAATAACAAAACTTTTAAACTAATGAACAAGAAATACGGAATAATTCAGTTAATGTTTAGCGGAGAGCATTACAGACAGGCAATTATCGCACAAGAATTCAAATATTATTTAAACTCCTGGACCAAATTGACGTATAGCAAAAGTACGCCATGTTTGATTTTAAATATTTTCGTTCGATTCAGAAAATGTCTTAATAAAACACTTTTAATGAACTTATAAAATCCTGGACAAAATTAACGCATAACAAGAGATAACGTTTAATTCAATTAATATTTGGCAGACAGCATATTGTTGCATAGCAAGTACTATCCATTAAAATGTGTAAACTTTTGAGCAAAATTAACGCATAACAAAAAATACTTCACAAGTTTAGATTCAACTATGTTTAGTTCTATTCAGAAAGTCTCTTAATAATAAAATTGTAAAAAATCTTATAAGTTCCTGGACAAAATTAACGCATAACAAAAGACAACGTTTAATTCAGTTAATGTTTGGCAGACAGCATACTGTTGAAAAGGTCGTTAATTTTGCCCAGGAGTTTATACGTTTTAATGAATAGTATAATATTCATTGAAATCTATAAACTCCTGGGGAAAATTAACGCATAGTAAAAAGTGCGTCATTAATTTGGTCGTAGGCAAAATTAACGATTATCATGAAATTCATTATCGTTCGATCCAGGAAGCACCTTGATAATTAAATTGCGAATCACGGACGAAATTAACGTATTACAAGAGATAAAGTTTGGCAGACAGCGAATCCAAAAACAATTGTTGTAGAAGTAATGTGTATTAAAATATAAGAAAACTCCTGTACGAAATTAACGCATAACAAAAAATACGTCATAAGCTAGATTTTAGTTATTTTTGTTCGGTTCAGGACGCTAATTAAATAAAATTTTGAAGTACTTATAAAATACAAAAATTAATGCATTATAAGAGATAACGTTTAATTCAGCTGAGGTTTGGCAGATAGCATATACAAGAAAACAATTGTTACACAACTAGTATGAATTAAAAAAAAATAAACTATTGGACAAAGTTACCGCATAGCAATACAAAAATACATAATAAGTTTGATTTTGAATATTTTCGTTGGATTCAATAAGCCCCTCAATAATAAAATTATAAAGAAGCTATAAAATCAGGTGCAAAATTAATGCATAACAAAATATAAGGTTTAGTTCAGTTAATGTTTATCAGACAGCATATACAAATGGTGTATTCAAGTATTTAAACTGCTGAACAAAATTAACGTATGTAAGAATGCGTCATAAAGTTGATTTAAAATTTTTTTCGTTCAATTCAAGACGTCTTTTAATAATAAAATTGTAAAGAACCTTTAAAATCCTTGATAAAATTAATGCACACCTAGATAAAATGTTTGGCATACTGCATATACGAGACTGCAATTTTTGCACAAGTAATGTGTACTATGTTGGGGTTTGGAACCTTCGGCAACATGCACTAAAACGGAGTTTTATCCACAATACCGAAACAGAATTATTGCACTCGACGCGCGTTTCGCTAACCATGTTAGCATCATCAGGAGATGATTAAAACTAAATTTAAAACTCTACCTAACTCGCTTTTATACTAAATGTTTGCTTAATCAAGCGGAACCAAAGGAACCAATCCTGGAATCCCACTAGTCACGCTTGATCAACCAATACAATGGACTATACGGAATAGGACCTCTATCTCTATTTAAACTGTTCTTACATTTAATAATTTCCATACTTTCATATGCGTCTAATAATCTCCTATCAGTTATATTATGAATTAATTTTAAATTTTTAATTGTTATTCTATGATTGTTATCAAAAGCATGCTCGGCAACACTTGATTTTTCTGTTCTACCATACTTTAAATGAGCTATGTGTTCCTTGAATCTCGTTTGTATAGATCTTCCAGTTTGCCCAACATATTTTTGGTTACAATCCATGCATCCAATTTCATATATTCCACTTCTTTCTAATATTTCAATTTTGTCCTTTGGACCACCTAATAATTTCTTAATGTTGAACTGAGTTTGGTATACTAATTTTAAACCTACTTCCTTAAAGACTTTTTGAAGCCCTCTAGTATACTGAGGATTATATGGTATCGAGACATATTTTGTATTTTCATCCTGATTGATGAAAGAAGTGGAATCACGAATGGTCTTTCTAAACAAATGCCTATTAACTAGTCTATTTATTAAGTTAGTATTGAAACCATTAACTTTCGCTATATTCCTAATTGTCTCCTTTTCATTATTAAATCTTTCTCTGCTGAGAGGAAAGTTAACCATACGGTGTACCAAAAAATGTAAGCTGGCCAATTTGTGTTGGTCGCAGTGGAAGGAGTCATTAGGAATATATCGGTTAGTGGCAGTACTTTTTCTATAAATATCAAATTCTAGTGTGTTATTATCGTTCCTAATCACTAAAGTATCCAAAAATGGAAGTTTGCCATTGTTCTCGACTTCATAAGTAAATTTAATGGTGGGGAAACGGTTATTTAGTTTGGTTACAAAATCTTCGATATTAGCGGTTTTTGTGTCGAAAATCGCGAAAATGTCATCCACATACCTGTACCATACCCTTGGAAAATATTCGAACTCCTGACTGATTTCATTTTCAAATTTACTCATGAAAAGGTTAGCTAAGAACGGCGATAAACAGTTTCCCATTGCCGTGCCTTCAAGTTGTTCGTAATAGTTATTTTTATATTGAAAATAATTTTGATCCATGCAAAGTTTGGTTAAAGTTAAATATTCTTGTTTGATTTCGTTATCAAAACTGTTCATCTCAAGTAATTCCCCAAGGTATTGCAAGGTCTGTGGGATTGGTACACTAGGGAACAATGAGCAAACATCAAACGAGATTAAAATTTCACCTTCCTTAAGGCTCGTACCTTTAATTTTGTTTATGAAATCTAAGGAATTTAGTACTCCTGAGTTCTGTTGTTTTATAGGTAAATTTTCAAACTGGTTTGCTAGCCACTTGGATATATTATAAGTTGGCGATCCTATTGCCGAGACTATGGGACGCATTGCCTTCCCAGGTTTATGAATCTTGGGAAGACAATATAGTTTCGGCATAGTAGGATTGCTTACAGATAATTTGTATTTAATTTGATCAGAAATAAGGTTGCTACATTTCTTCAAAGTGTTTTTAACTTGTGTTACCATCTTGGATAACGGATTCCTTGAGATTTTGTTATAGGGCCCGGATTCTATTAAATTATCAACTCGTTGAAAATATTCGCTTTTGTCTAATATAACAACCTTATTACCTTTGTCAGCTTTTAGATAGAAAACATCTTTCTCCTTTAATCTCTTGATTGTATTTTTTCCTTTTCCAGGACGAGAGTTAACATTATTATTAATTACATTTTTTGAGATCTGATTCCTGCATGCTTCTCTAACAAATCCTTTAGTAGAGTCAGGAAGATGTTGAATAGAGCTTTCTATATTAGCTACAATATCAAGTAAGTTATCCTTTGGTGGAGGCAATGCAAAATTCAGACCCTTATTTAAAAGATCTAATTCATCTTTATCAAAAGATTGAGAAGATAGGTTTTCCACAATGCTTACGACTTCCTGAGAACTATCAGACTTAGGATTAATTTTCCTAAGTTTTTTAAGTTTTTTATTGATGGATGACATTTTCTTGGCGTATTTTGTATCAATTACTAAAAACATCTTTCTCTGGAACTCGTACCATTCTTCATGCTCAATATTTGTTAATCTAAATGTTAGTTTTTTATAAAGTCTGTATGCTTCTAATTCAAACATACTTCGTTTACTGTACAAATTTTTGATTTCTAAATCTAGCCACTTTTGTCTGGCAAAAGAACGTACTTTTTCTGTAACTGGAGAAGATTTAGGTAAAACAATTTTAATAAAATTAGGGAAAACATTAAATTTTTTACAAGACTTTAGAAACCAAATATCTGCACTCACTAGCCTAATCTTAGTAGAAAACTTACGATAAAGGTTACGTTCCGCTGACCGTGAAGCCATCTCAACTATGTTGGGGTTTGGAACCTTCGGCAACATGCACTTAACTAAAGTAATGTGTATTCAAATATACAAACTTCTGGGCAAAATTAACGCATAATAAAAATACATCATAAATTTGATTTTAAGAATTTTCGTTTGACTCAGGAAGCCTTTTAATAATTGTAACAAATTGATAAACTCCTGGACAAAATTAACGCATATCAATTTGATTTAAAATATTTTCGTTCCATTCAGGAAACACCTCAATAAAGAATTGTAAAGCACTTGCAAAAGCACGTACAAAATTAACACACAACGATAAATAAGGTTTAATTCAGTTAATGTTTAGCAGATAGCATATACAAACAGACATTCGTTATACAAGTAATGTATATTCAAATATTTAAACTCCCAATACAAAATTAACGCATAAAAAATACTTCATAAATTTGATTTTAAATATTTTCGTGCGATTTAGGACATCCCTTAGTAATAAAATTGTAAAGAGCCTTTTGAATCCGTTAATAAAATCCTTGATATGCAATTTATGCATAAGTAAATTTTATTCAAATATACAAACTCCTGGGCAAAATTTACGCATAATAAAAGTACCTCATACATTTGATTTTAAATATTTTCGTTTGATTCAGGAAGCCTTAATAATAATTGTAAAAAATTGATAAACCCCTGGACCAAATTAACGCAAATCAAGTAATACGTCATAAGTTTGATTTTAAGCATTTTCGTTCGATTCAGGAAGCCCCTCAATAAAAAAGTGTATAGAACTTATAAAATCACGAATAAAATTAACGCATAAAAAGAGATAAGGAGACAGCATATACAATCAGACATTTGTTATACAAGAAATGTGTATTTAAATATTTAAACTCCTGATCAAAATTAACGCATAAAAAATACGCCATAATTTTGATTTTAAATATTTTCGTTCGATTCAGGATGTCTCTCAATAATAAAATTGTAAAGAACTTTAAGAACCATTAAAAAAATTAACGCACCCCAAGAGATAAAGTTTAATTCAGATAACGTTTGGCAGACAGGATATACGAAAAGGCAATTGTTGCACAAGTAATGCGTAATCAAATGTATAAACTTCTGGGCAAAATTTACGCATAAAAAATACATCATAAATTTGATTTTAAATTTATATTACTTTTAATTCGGGAAGCCTTTTAATAAATGTAAAACAATGATAAACTCCTGGACAAAATTAACGCATACCAAGAAATACGTCATAAGTTTGATTTTAAATATTTTCGTTCGATTCAGGACATCCCTTAGTAATAAAATTGTAAAGAGCCTTTTAAATCCGCTGATAAAATCCTTGATGTGCAATTTCTGCGCAAGTAATGTGTATTCAAATATACAAACTCCTGGGCAAAATTTACGCTTAATAAAAATACATCATAAATTTGATTTTAAATATTTTTGTTTGATTCAGGAAGCCTCTTAATAATTGTAAAATATTGATAAACCCCTGGCCCAAATTAACGGAAATCAAGTAATTAGTCATAAGTTTGACTTTAAGCATTTTCGTTCGATTCAGGAAGCCTCGCAATAAAAAAATTGTTTAAAACTTATAAAATCACTTACAAAATTAACGCACAACAAGAGATAAGGAGACAGCATATACAAACAGACATTTGCTATACTTACAAGAGATGTGTATTTAAATATTTAAACTCCTGACCAAAATTAACGCATAACAAATATGTCATAATCTTCATTTTAAATATTTGTGTTCGTTTCAGGATGTCTCTCAATAATAAAATTGTAAAGAACTTTAAGGATTCCTAAAAAAATTAACGCACACCAACAGATAATGTTTAATTCAGATAACATTTGGCAGACAGCATATATGAGAAGGCAATTGTTGCACAAGTAATGCGTAATCAAATGAGTAAACTTCTGGGCAAATTTTACGCAAAAAAATACAGCGTAAATTTAATTTTAAAAATATATATATATATCTCTTAATTCGGGAAGGTTTTAATAAATGTAAAACAATGATAAACTACTGGACAAAATTAACGCACACCAAGAAATACGTCATAAGTTTGATTTTAAATATTGTCGTTCGATTCAGGACATCCCTTAGTAATAAAATTGTGAAGAGCCTTTTAAATCCGTTGATAAGATCCTTGATGTGCAATTTCTGCACAAGTAATGTGTGTTCAAATATATAAACTCATGGGCAAAATTTACGCTTAATAAAAATGCATCATAAATTTGATTTTAAATATTTTTGTTTGATTCAGGAAGCCCTTCAATAAAAATTTGTATAGAACTTATAAAATCACGTAAAAATTAACGCACAACAAGAGATAAGGAGACAGCTTATAAAAACAGACACTTGTTACACAAGAAATGTGTATTTAAATATTAAAACTCCCGACTAAAATTAACGCATAAAAAATAAGCCATAATTTTGAATTTAAATATTTTCGTTCGATTCAGGATGTCTCTCAATAATAAAATTGTAAAGAACTTTAAGAATTCTTAAAAAAATAACGCACACCAATAGATATTGTTTAATTCGGATAACATTTGGCAGACAGCATATACGAAAAGACAATTGTTGCACAAGTGATGCGTAATGAAATGTATAAACTTCTGGGCAAAATATATGCACAAAAAATACATCATAAATTAGATTGTAAATATATATTTATTTTAATTCGGGAAGCCTGTTAATAAATGTAAAACAATGGACAAAATTAACGCATGCCAAGAAATACGTCATAAATTAGATTTGAAATATGTTCGCTCAATTCAGGACATCCCTTAGACAGACGTATTCGCGGATTTTATATTTAACAGATAATGGGAATGATCATCAGGGGGTAGAGTTGATTTTAAATGGTTTCGTTTGAGTCAGGAAGCTTCTTAATAATTGTAAAAATTGATAAACCCCTGGACAAAATTAACGCAAATCAAGTAATACGTCATAAGTTTGATTTTAAGCATTTTCGTTCGATACAGGAAGCCAATGAATAAAAAAAGTGTATAGAACTTATAAAATCACGTACAAATTTAACGCATAACAAGAGATAAGGAGACAAACAGACATTTGTTAAACAAGAAATGTGTATTTAAATTTGATCAAAATTAACGCATAAAAAATACGCCATAATTTTCATTTTAAATATTTTCGTTCTATTCAGGATGTATCTCAATAATAAAATTGTAAAGAACTTTAAGAACCCTTAAAAAAATTAACGCACACCAATAGGTAACGTTTAATTCAGATAACGTTTGGTAGACAGGATATACGAAAAGGCAATTGTTGAACAAGTAATGCGTAATCAAATGTATAAACTTCTGGGTAAAATTTACGCATAAAAAATACATCATAAAAATGCGTAATCAAATGTATAAACTTCTGGACAAAATTTACGCTTAAAAAATAGATCATAAATTTAATTTTAAATATATATTTCTCTTAATTCGGGAAGGCTTTTAATAAATGTAAAGCATTGTTAAACTCCTGGACAAAATTAACGCATATAAGAGATACATCATAAGTTTGATTTTAAATATTTTTGTTCTATTCAGGAAGTTCCTCAATAATAAAACTATAAAGAACTTATAAATTCACGTATAAAATTAAAATAAATTTGGCAGACAGCATATACAAACGGACAATTGTTACAAAAGTAATGTGTATTCAAATATTTAAACTCCTGGACTAATTAACGCATAAAAATACATCATAAATTTGACTTTAAATATTTTCGCTTGATTTAGGAAGCTTCTTAATAATTGTAAAAAAATTTATAAACTCCTATTCACGAAATATGTCATAAGTTTCATTTTAAATATTTTTGTTCGAACTTATAAAACTCACGTATAAAATTAACGCATAAAAAGAAATAACGTTTAATTAAGTTATTATTTGGCACGCAGCATATACAAATGGACAATTGTTATACAAATAATGTTTTTATTCAAATATTTACACTCCCCGTCAAAATTAGCGCATACAAAATGCGTCATAAATTTGATTTTAAATATTTTCCGTAGATTTAGGACGTTTCTTAATAAATTAATTTTTTTTTGTTTGCTTTTATAGTTTAATTCTTTGGTAATGCTACGTTAATAATGAAAGTCTTTACTAATTGTCAGGAGTATAAAAAATTAATGTTTTGCCTCAATAAATTCTAACAACTTGTGGAGTGCATAAAAAATGTTTTTTAAAAATAGTCTGATAAAATATAATTTTTACACATATGAATATTTTATGAGTTTCTTAAAGTTTTAATAAAGCCATAGTTCAATTAATGCTTAATAGACGTTATATACAAGGGGACGATTGTTATTTAAACTCCTGGACAAAATAAGCGCAAAAATACGTTATAAGATTGAATTTAGATATTTTTATTTGCTTCAGGATTCCAAATAGTAATTATTAAGAACTTATAAATAACTGGGTAAAATTAACGTATAACAAGAAATACGTCGTAAATTGGATTTTAATTGTTTTCTGCATCTTGAGCCCAATTGATTTTTTTTTCGTCTGTAGATTGATTCTTTGGTAATGATTTTGAGGAAAAAATACTAAAATCTGATAATTACCGGATGTATAAACAATTTAATGTTTTGCCCCAATAAATGCACGAAAAATGCTTTTTATATCTACTGAAATTATAAGTTCTATACATTTAATATTTTATGAGTTTCTTAAAGTTGTAATAAAGGGTTAACTCAGTTTATATTTTGCACACACTATATAGAAGAATGCACACGGAATGCTTTTTCTTAATACATATTACTTGTGTAACAATTCTGCCTTTTTATATATGCCGTCTATATAATCAAATCTTTATGAAAACTTATAAACTAACAACCACCTGCAGATCAGGATAGATCTAAAATTGATTTATGGAGAAATAATTAATTGTTCAAGATTTGAAAAGTCCAAGTCCCCGTACTTGGATAAAGGGCATTGCCTTGGGGAAACTGTCTATCCATTTGTTTGAAGGGAAAGAGTAACGAACCTTTTACTGCATCAGACTCAAAGTACGAGCTTGGCCGAAGGTGAAAAATGGCATGGCCTTTAAACCTTTATGTAAGGGAGATAAACGAGACGATCGATAAAACTTTGCTGTTGTAGGGGCGGAAGCATTATTCTTGTCTACGAAAAAATGGCAGTTTACTTTCATATCTGTTACACGACTATTCAAATTGAATTGCTCTTTAATATCGTGGAGCTAAAAAATGTAATTGGCTTCGACGACTCCTGCAACCGTATCCTGAAATTACTAAAAAATATACAGCCATATCCCTCAGGTAAGCAGGATATACTTTCTTGAAATACCCAGTATTCAGCAAGTAATATTTCTCGCTGAATTATTGCACTTAATTGATTTTGATTTTTAAGTGACAAATAACAATTTTTAAGAAATTTGTCAGAGTATCACGCCATTGTTAGAACAATTTTCAATTATATTTATATTAACTTCTTACAAGATATAACAGAATATAAAAATAATTTGAGTTCATCATTTCTAGAAATCAATAATGTGTAACTTGAGCAAATATTGCCGCCGTTAGAAACGTGACCATAATCTGAAACGTTTTATAGCCACTTGATTGCCCAGGGTCGGACATTCAATTTAAGTGTCAAGCCCAGAAGTCCCAAGTGCTGCCAACTGTGCTAAGTAGCGATAAAAGACACGTTGATAATCAAAACGGAAGGAGAATTGCGTTGGGTTAAACGCAAACTACTTGTTAGAGCGAAATGCAGGTCGAAATTGTGTCGAATAGGAGTAGTAGCAACTTGACCCAACTTTGACCTGCATTCCGAGAAGAATATTAATTAAATTTAGGCGTCAGCTTATCGTACAAAGTTTGGATCAAACATAAGCTTCAAAATTATGATTCGTCATTATCTGACCGCTGCAATTGCTACTAGTAGCACAACTTGAATTGAAATGGAATAGCTGGAACAAGCTGGTGGTTGAAAAAGTACTTCAAGCCTTTGCAGGGATGGAAGCATTAACTTAAAGCTTGATACGTCAGTCGTGTGCGGAACTATGGCCACGGCACAACAAAACAGCATCAAACAGTTTGATGGATCTGGGTATTCAAACTGGTAATTTAGGGTAAAATTGCTGTTGGAACATCGCGGAGTTTTGGAAATGCTGACTCAAGAACCAGAATTGATTTCTCTTAAAAATAATGATGTTAAAGCGTGCAACCTGATCGTAACTGTCTTGCAGATACTGTGTTGGAAATGGTGAAAGGAAAAACAACAGCTAAAGAAATCATAAACAGTTTACGAGGTACGTAGGAGAAGTGGGGTATAATTGATCATAGTTTTAGTTTAGGTCTAAATTTATGAAACCCTGAATATATTAGATAATAAAAATAAGAACACACAACATTCTTGCACATGATTTTTCATAAGTTTAGATATTTAAATAGATGGGCATGTTATATTATTGTTGTTTAGAAAATAGTGCAAAATGATCAAGTGTCCCTTTTAGTGGGATACTTGAGTACGAACAAGAGAGACTTGATCACTACTTATAAAAAGCAATTCAACTGAAAGCAAAATAATATTTATTTCAAAGAATATGACTGAAAATATAACCTGTTTGAACATATTGTGGTGGCTAGATATTTCAAGGTAAGTGATATTTCAACAGGTTAAGTTCCACGTGTTTTGAAGGGATACTTGCGGGGATACCTCCCCGCAAACCGCTCGATCAAGTATCCCTTCAAAACACTTGGACCTTAACCTATTGAAACATCGCTTACCTTGAAATATCTAGCCACTGCAATGTGTTCAAGAGATGCACAATAATCAACAAACTTAATTAAAATGTACAAAAAAAACAAAACTATAATATTATTCAAAATTTGCGGTGCTGAATTGTTTAGGTTGCAGAGCGGAAAACAGCTGATCGTCGTATCGAGTTTCCAGGAAAACTGATATTGGGCTCGAAAATGTTGCAGGGTTGCCAAATATGTCACTAATCCATTCCATTGTACTAATTGGCTTTGAATAATACAGGTTATAGAAAACTGTAATTTGATCAAGTATCCCTTGTGATCGACTATCCCCTACTTCCCCTACATGAAATCAGGCGTGGCAAATTAAGTACAATTTCAAAGAAAGCTAAGGAATTTGAAGTTTTCTGATCAAGGTTCACTAAATGAATTCGTTATTGAATTTGAAAAGACTGTGTATGATCTGAGAAATGGTGGAGGTACAATTCAAAAAAGTGAAGTTATATCCCAGTTGCTTGCAGCAATGCCAGACTCGTATTAAGGAGTTACAACAGCTCTTGATGTCCTGTTCTGTCAAGATAGCTCAGTTACATTGGATTTTGTCAAGAGTAAATTACTTACAGCGGAAAACAGACAAAGAAAAGATGAAAATGAATCAGGAATATCACAAGCTTTTGGTGGGTTTAGGGGAAGATATGCTCAAAAGTTTAGAAACCGAAACAATCAAGGTGGCAATTCGGGTGGTAATGTCAAATTTCCCTACAACTGTTATTATTGTGGCCTGAAAGGACATAAAAAGTCGGACTGTCCTAAGAGAAAACAAGATATCAAAGGCTCAAATATAGGTTTGGTTAATGCAGCCAATGGAGAAGAGGAAATAGCTGTTGGGGAAACACCCCAACACGTGTAGAAACTATCGTTTTTCACCGTATAGTTTGGTGATAACACCCTGTATGCATGTAGAATGAATGAACCATAATTAAACACAAAATAGATTTATTTTACCCCGGGTACAACCCAATTTGTACATTTAAATCAGCAAATGTCACGTTCTTTAAAACCCCTTAGTCCAACCCTAGACGGACGATCCCTTAATTCGAACCTGTACAGTGGTGCTGTCAATATAACCGATTACAATAGAGCCAACTTTCACTAGGAAAGGAAAACGTTTGTAATCGTTTTCAATTTAATGTATTTTTGTCTCCGTCAGAATCAGTCTGTCAAATAAAGAAAGAAAACAGCTTCTACCCTTGTAATCTCAAACGAATTCGGCAAAGTGCCAAATCCCCACTCTTTATTTGATCGTGGCGCCAGTAGCCGCTCGACGAAAGAAAGTATTCTTATTATTCAAGTGAGTGCACTGCAAACACTCCACGTTGCTGGGTCGGTCGTGCTACCGAGCTCTAACAAGTGCCTCTTCGCGCCAAAAGGTCAAATTCCTTTTTGGGCCAAATTCTCTTGTATGCACAAATATTAGAGAATATTTCGTGCACCTCAGTTATCTTTGTCCAAGGTTGGACAAAGACCTCCTTTTGAGCTTTTTTAAAGCAATTCTTCGAAGTCAGAAACGATAGCATCCCCGTTCCCGTTGGAAATTGGAACATAAAATGGCGGAAGGCAGACTAAAATTCCTGGTCGAATTCCTGTAAAGCAAGGCAGGTAAAGCAGTCAAAGTGGAAAGGTATGCTGTGTGAAAGTTGCTAAGTTAGAGAACGAAGTATTAAAATAAGAAAGATAAAAACTAATTTTTAAATCAAACAATCAAGACTCTTCAGTAGACATTTCTAATTTTAAGAAACCTTTTGTAATTTTAGTTTTATACTTGAACGAATGATGAGTGATTGAAAGTTTTAGTCTAAGAATTGTACATATATATTTTCTATTTAACATAGAAAACACTGTTTATTTATCTTCATTATATTTAAATGCAATTTACACCTGCATTATTAAATTATATCAATACCGAATACATGTTTCAATTTCTCTCACCACCCTATGTTATACTGTTCATTAAAAGTGGTTAATTAAAATACCACACCCTTCTTTATGGTTTTAAGCAATAATAAAAGAATTTGTTTATCCCGATCAATAGCCTTTATCACTTCAATGGAGATTGCGACTTTTCAAACAAACACTGATAATATGATCAAGTTTATTGTTAACAGCGGTGCCACCAATCATTTGGTGAATGCTGAAGCTGGAAAATACTTGTCAGATGTTAAAGAAGTACGTTATAAAGTGAACGTTGCAAAAAGAGGTGAGGTTATGATTTGTGACAGACAAGGAAATTTGCAGGAAATTTAATATAAAGAATGCACTGGAATGTGAAGATTTGTCGTACAACCTGCTGTCAGTCAGGAAATTGGAAGCAAGAGGTTTATAAGTTGTGTTTGAGGAAAGCTCTATGAAAATAAAAATTGAAAAGACAATTTTGGCAGAGGGAACATTGAGAAATAATCTGTATGTGTTGGATTTTGAAGTGCAAATGATGGAAGCTAGTTTATGTGCGGGTAATCAAGAAAAGGAACTTTGGCATCGAAGAAAGGGACATTCTGTAAGATACCCTAGTGAAAAAACCTGTGAAGTGTGTCGTCAGGGGAAGCAAACCAAGCTGCGGTTTTTATCTTTGTCCAGCAAGAGAAAACCTACAGGAATTCTTGAAGTTGCGTCCTCAGATGGGTGTGGACCCATCACACCAATTTCCCATGACAAGAAGAGATACTTTGTCACTTTTATTGATAACTATTCTTACTTTGCTCACAGTTTTCTATTGTATTCAGCAGAAAAGTGAGGTTCTTGAAAAGTTTAAAATGTATGTGGCAATGACTGAGGCAAAATTTGAATGTAAGCTAGAAAGATTGGGATGTGACAATGGGTAGTAGTATGTCTCAAAAGGGTTTCTGATTTATTGTCAACAGAAAGACATTAATATTCAGTACAGCATCCCTCATAATCCACAGCAAAATGTCATAGCACAAAGAACAGTGTTGTAAAAAGCAAGATGCTTAATTTTTGATAGCAAAGTTGACAAATGTTTTTGGAATGAAGCGGTAATGACAGCCGTGTTCCTGATTAACAGACTCGAATCAGCAACACAACAGCAAATGGACGTCATGTGTGCCTTCCTTAATGGGGACTTAAAGGGGCCAGTATACATGGAAATACCACAAGGACTAGACGCTGATAAGAAAAATTATGTCTGTAATTTGAAAAAAATCACTCAAAATCAAAATGTTCTCAAAATCTCGGAGCAAGCTTAAGGAAAAATTAATGTCAATTTTTAGTATGAAAGATCTAACCACGAATTTATCGAATAATTTTACTTTAATATTCTCGGTCTAACTATCATCAAGATTCAATAAAAATAATTGTATTTTTATAATTCCAACAGATCTGATCAGTAAAATTTTGTGAAGATTCAATATGTCAGATTGTAATGTGTCAAATGTTCCTATACAACCAAAACTTGTTTTATCTGTAAATAAGGAGTCAGAAAGTGTAGATAACTTACCTTATAGAGAATTAATTGGTAGTCTTATGTATGTAATGTTGGACAGCAGGCCAAATTTGAGTTTTGCTATCACATTTCATCAATTTCAAAAGTATTATGATAAAGACCATTAAAAACTGTACTCAAATATTTAAAGTTAACAACAAATTTTGGCCTGAAGTATGTGAAATCACAGGACTTTAATACCAAAAATATAATCACAGCATATGTAGATGCTGATTATGCTAATGACATAAATGATAGAAAAAGTATTTCAGGCTTTGCAATTCAGATATTTAATAATTTTGTTTTTTGGAAAACTAAGAAACGAATGACTGTCTTTTTATTTAGTTCTGAAGCAGAGTATACTGCTCTTTCTAACTGCACTACTGAATGTATATTCATTGCACAATTAATTAAAGAAATATTGAAAAGAGATGTATTTCCTTAAAAAAATATATGAGGATAATCAATCTTGCATCAAGATGGCTCATACCCTAGAAACTAAAAGAACCAACACTTCCTGCCATCAGATTTACATATTTCAGAGTGTTAATGTACCTAGTTAATGTATACTTACCTTTAGTGTTAGCAATTCTGGCTACTGTCTGTATTTAGTTTATAGTGGTAGACCTAAAAATAATTAGGAATATATTATACCTACCTGTAGTTGGTAAGTTGAGTAGAGTTGAGTAGAGTTGAGTCAGCAAGTAAATGTCGTGTGAATATGATCTGTGCCAATATTCCAATATATAATAAACTTCAGTCTGTTTTACTTGAGTTATTTTTCTCCTAAAGTCGAAAGTTAACACGTTTGTCCAATATAACGTTGGTAGTATTTCACTGATCTAATTGTAATAGAATTATTGTTACGATTTATTAATTTATTTCATTTTCTTTGACTATGGTTCGCGTAGACGTCAGCCAATTGACGCAGGATTATCTATTGCTTCTTTTATTATTTGGTCTCGAAATACGTATTTAAATGTGCAAAATTTTACGCTACATAGTGCGGGTTTAGTACTAGTGAGTTTTGCACGCTTTTAAAGTTTTGTTAAGGAACACTAGGTCGAGGTGGATGGGCCACGGCCATGTAATTTTTCGATGGTCATTTGCTTGAAGTGGTTGATAGCTCCATATCTGTAATTTTACGAGTATCTTTATGGGATTTTGAGCGAAAACCACATAAATGGGTTCTTGTATATTTTACCTGTAGTTACCTATGCGTATTTTTGATGAATTAGTCACAAGGAACCTAATTTTCTTCACTGAAGGATTTTTACCTACTGGACTTGGGATAGTCACATGAAAGAGAGGTCCCTCACGCCTATAAAACCCCTTTTTAGTAGCCTAACATCTTAAATTGAGGTTTTTTTCTGTTTTGGTTTACCTCTTCTACCCTTACCAGCTGTTTGCTAGCTTACGTGCTTGTGGCACTCATCATTCTCGCACCTTACATTGCATAACCAACCACTTGTGAGAAGTATTCAGTGAATACCGTTGGTGTAGCTGGACAGTTGTTGAGACCTGAGTATGTGACAGCATCCGTGCTGATTTGAGAGCCAAGAGACACAGATAAGTCAACCCTATTTTATTTTTATTCAATTGTACGTGAACATTCTAACGTAATAATTAAGGAGCGGAAAAAATGCAAGCGAAAAACCCCAATATATGCGCATTTAAATGCATAAAATTTTCAGAATATATGCATTGAAATGAACAAAAAATGCAAAAATGCATTTTTATTATATGAAAAAGTATGAACATTAATGTTATTTTAAATAAAGCCATAACAATTTCTTTATAATTAAGCCCGTTCTTCGGAAATCCTATCATTTTTTACCTATACCACAAACTTATTTAAATAAATATAAATAAAATTAAAAAAAATCGTAATAAAAGTTTTTTATTCATAGATACACACATTGATACTTACATAGCAAATTACAAAACATAAAAATCGTACAGTGACAAAATATTATTTGCGATTATAAAAAAAATTAATAATACAATTAATAATTCAACAATACCATTGATACTCTTACGGTTAACCTAACAATCATCCGAACGTTTTTGTGCTACCCTATAGAACTGCCGCTCGCTTCTTTGTCTGTATGACTCATCGCCCGGCCGGTCGCGAAGATTCAGGATCGCTGGAATTATCTCGATGACCTCGTCGAGATCATATAGAGTGGCCTCGGAATACTTCCCGAATATTCGTGATAGATTGGAGATTATATATAAGCAGACCTAAGACGAATGTTAGGGCAGTTCAGTTCAGTTAATCATTGAGTGTTGAATAGATATTAGTGGTAAAGTTATAAGACTAGTTTAGTGAGTTAAATTGTATACAGTGGTAGTGAATAAAGAGAGTATTAGTTGAAAATAGCAAAGTTGTAATTCTGTTAAGAACCCACGGGAAAAACGTAACATTTGGTGTCAGAAGTCGGATTGTGAAGGGACCGGACTTGCGAAGTATTTTTCGAGGAAAGAAGAGGTACAAGTACGTCAACGAGACCGTTTGATTGGGGGATTCTATTAAACGTTTATAACATTCTATGGTCAATACAAGGCAACAAACGGCAGAAATGGAGCAAATTAATAAAATGTTGGCCGATTTCATGGAAATTCTAAATGCTGATAGACAAATAGAACAGGACCGGCTGCAGAAAATTTTACAAGACAAAGAAAATAAAAGGCAAGCAGAACATTACCGGCTGCAGAAAATTTTGCAAGACCAAGAAGACAAAAGACAAGCAGAACAGGACCGGCTTCAGAAAATTTTGCAAAACCAAGAAGACAAAAGACAAGCAGAACAGGACCGCCTTCAGAAAATTTTACAAGACCAGGAAGAGAAAAGGCAAGCAGAGCAGGACCAGCTTCAGAAATGGATGCTGGATGTAATTGTAGGCGAGCAAGAAAAATTACAGAAAATATTGGACGGACAAAATGAGAAATTTGAAAAAGAAGTAAACAATATTCAAAAAGAAGTAGGAGACGTACAGAAAGAAATGGAGAATCTACAAGCAGAATTTACCAAACTAAAAAATGAAGGATCCACCGAGAGGGTATTCGCCACAGGACAACATATCAAACCTCCAACGTATGACGGTCAAACATCGTGGACAATGAACAGAAGGCAATTTGAAGCCGCCGCTGTTGCCAACGGTTGGAATAACGAAGAAATGGCTACATCACTAGTAGTTGCGCTTCGTGTATCTGCCCTGGAACTATTGCAGACTATTCCCATCAGCCAACAGGGGAAATATGACATACTTGCAGCTGCCCTGGAGAGACGATTTGGAGACCAACATAGAAGGAACTGTATCAGGCACAAGTTAAGTTTCGACATCAGAAGCCTGGTGAAAACCTGCAAGAATTTGAGGCACACATTAGACGTCTCATTCAATTGGCCTACCAGGGAGCGACAGAGGAATTTTAAGAGGAACTTGCTGCCTAATATTTCGTGGATGGTATTAGAGATCCAGAAACTCAGGAAATGCTACGCTAGCCAAATTTGGCTTGAAGTTTTGGGTAGAGCTCTGGAAATCAAAGCGGCCTGTAACATCTCTAAGCCAGCAATCAGGAACGTATCCATCAAGGAAGAAAATTTGGCGAACAGCTGTGAACTAACTGAAATGGGCGGTATTTTGAAGAAATTAACCGAAGTTCTTCAGGCCACGGGGAGATTCCGGGAGTCACCAGAAGTTAGGCCATACAACCGTAATCAGTGCTATAGATGTGGCAAGACTGGACACTTCAAAAGGGACTGTCGAGTACAAAGATTCCAGGAGCCAATAGAAGATAGGCCACATAACCGAAATACATCAAATCAGTGCTATAGATGTGGAAAGACTGGACATTTCAGAAGGGACTGTCGAGTACGGATATTCCGGGAGCCAACAAAAGTTAGACCATGTAATCGAAAGGCTATAAATCAGTGCTATAGATGCGGCCGGACTGGACATTTCAAAAGAGACTGTCAAGTAGAAAGATTCCGGGATCCACTAGAAGATAAGCCACGTAACCGAAATGTTTCGAATCAGTGCTATATATGTGGCAACATTGGACATTTTAAGAGAGACTGCCGAGTACAACTACGACCTACAGCTCCATCCAGAGACAACAGCAGTTCAAAGCCAAGTCAGGAAGAGTTGAAGCAATATAACTTTAAAGCTAAGCACAGGGAAGGAAGATGGCATAGTAATCCAGATGCTTTATCCAGAAGGTCATGTGAGGATAATTATAAACATCGCCAAAGAATTGACCAACGAGAAGGAATCACTCCTATTAGGCGAATCAAGTTTAAGGTTGATCAGCAGTGGACCACAGAGCAACTAAAGAAAGATCAGCTTGAGGATAATGAAATAGCACTGCTACTAAAAGCTAAGGAAGAACGTCAACCAAGACCAAGCTGGAGAGACATTTCAACTAGGGGATCTACTTTTAAATCTCTGTGGGCTCAGTGGGACTCCCTGGTAGTTGAAAATGGACTCCTTAAACGAGCCTGGGAAAGCGCCGATGGCAAAGTAGTGAAGGCGCAGTTAGTGGTACCAAGGAGGAGGGTAACGGAAGTTCTGGACGAAGTACATAATAGAAAGTTTGGTGCTCATCTCGGAGTTAACGGAATGATTGATAAGATCCGCGACAGATTTAGTGGGTCAACTACTGCCAGGATGTGAAATCATGGTGCCGACAGTGTTCAACCTGTGCCTCAAGTCAAGGATCCGAGACAAGATCCAGTGGGAAGATGAAACAGAATGATGTGGGACTACCGTTTGAACGTCTCGCCAGTGACCGAATTAAGGCTGGATATAATCTCCAAGCTAACTCTAGGGGATTTCGTATGAACGATAAGGTCTGGTTATATAATCCGCAAAGGAAGACAGGAAGATCTCCCAAGCTAACACCAGTATGGGAAGGACCCTATACGGTCATCAAAAAAATTAAAGACGTTGTGTATAGAATTCAGCGTAGCCCCAGAAGCAAACTGAAAGTTGTCCACCTCGACAGGTTGAAAGCATATCACGGACATGAAGTAGCTGATCGGGACGATCAGAATTAAGAGGGAGGCAATGTTACGACTAACCTAACAACCATCCGAACGTTTTTTTGCTACCCTATATAACTAACCGCCGTGCCGCTCGTTTCTTTGTCTGTATGACTCATCGCCCGGCCGGTCGCGAAGATTCAGGATCGCTGGAATTATCTCGATGACCTCGTCGAGATCATATAGAGTGGCCTCGGAATACTTCCCGAATATTCGTGATAGATTGGAGATTATATATTAGCAGACCTAAGGCGAATGTTAGTCAGTCGGATAGTTAGTTCAGTTCAGTTAATCATTGAGTGTTGAATAGATATTAGTGGTAAAGTTATAAGACTAGTTTAGTGAGTTAAATTGTATACAGTGGTAATGAATAAAGAGAGTATTAGTTGAAAATAGCAAAGCTGTAATTCTGTTAAGAACCCACGGGAAAAACGTAACAATACATTCAGATAACAGCAACTTGCACAACATACAATTCTTAAATTAACAAACTATTCTTTGCAGTTATAAAAATAATTTATAACTAAATGTTTTTCAAAATTTTCCAAATTAAAATTGTGTCTTTTATTTGTAAACATATGTTTAAAAATGGGAAAAACTTCGCTCAACATTTACAGAAGTTATCGGACAGTATTTTAATTTTGGAATTAAGTGTGTTTCTAATTTATGCAAATCCAGTTTTTTTTTCGAAATTATTGAAATTGCCTATAATAACTTCTGAAATATTTTTTAGGATTTTAAAGCCTGTGTTATTTTCAATTACCGACAAAAAAATTTTTTATAACCGCAGCCCCAACAATACCTGAAACTTTTTTGCAATGTTATTAAAGCCACTGACTCTGTCAAAGACACAGAGGTAGCCTCCGATTTCGGGAATGCTATAGGTACAAAATAATAATTTGTTTTTATAAATATTAAATTTTCCTTCACTGTTGGGTTAGAACAAAGAGTTTTTGCATTTATTAGAGCGGCAGAAGACGAGTCGTTTAGATCTTTGATAACTTTTTTAACTAATTCAAAGTTCTCGCCATAAAATATAGCTGCGGTACACCATGTTCCCCAGCGAGTTATTACTGGCTGTGGTGATAATTGAGTATTTGGACAATTTTCCTTATAAAATTATGGTGCTTTTAGAAATACTTTTTTTACTTGATTAATTAAATCACTTACCAATGGAAACTGGCCTCTTATACATTCTGCCACTCTATTGATACCATGAGCCAAACAAGTAACATGAAATAGGTTAGAATAAAATATATTTATAAATTTTGTGCTGCCTTAAACATATAAGGTGCAGCATCCGATAAAAGGAGTAAGAATTTTTCTAATGGAACACTGTCGGGCAAAAAAAGTTGGTTAATGTTTCTTGAACAAATCTGGTTATACTTAAATTGTTGGTTTTTTCAAATTGTTTGGATGCAATTAAATAGGATCTACCATAATCATTGGTTTCCCCTAAGACTCCAATCAATGCGTGTGCAATATATCTCTCACCACATATCATCAACTACAAAATAAAAATAATTTTCTCCAAATTTTTTTTAATGTCATTTACAGTTTGTAAATGACATTAAATTTACAATGAACGTAAATTGGGGTTGCTCAGTTTTTAAGTGGTATATTGGCTCCAATGAATGCCTTACATAAGTCCTCATTGAACTGAGTTTGTTCACTGTTTTTTGGTTTTTCTTCAAGACAATGTTGTATTGTTTGCAGGGAGGGTTCTCCTCGTTGCAATTTTCGCACCCTGAGCTGGTGTTTTGCTGATTTGACATGCTGATCCACAATAAACTTTTTATCTGCATGAATCTGTAAAGTTCAAAAAAGCAATAATTCATTTGGGTTTAAATTCGTTACAAAATCGAATTTTAAAAAACCTTTCCTAGTTCTAGCAAATAAAATATTTGAGTAGAAAACTCTTGTAAATGCATAAAAATTGTTAACATTAGCTACCAATAATTTGCTTGAATACTTAATTTATAAAAGCAGCAAACACCTTATACCAAAAAACATAATATATCTTTCTTTTTTTACTATAAAATAATTGAGTAGAAAATTTTTATAAATACTTTAAAATTGTTAATATTAACTACCAATAATGTGCTTGAATACATAATTTATAAAAGCCAAAATTTGCTATTATACCAAAAAACATATATTTTTCTTTATTTACTATAGACTGGAAAAAAAATAAATGTGAAAATATGGTTTATACTCACAATTTTCGAACAAGCTGTACAAAACAAATTGGTGCCGTCCCAAGTAAACTCCCGATAGCTCTTTATCCACGACATATGGAAGTTAGTTTTCGGCATTTTAACAGAACATTGGACAAACAGAATTCACTTTACAAAACGAGGCACACAAAAACGTTTCAAGTAGACGATATCAAAGATATTAAAAATTGCCACCTCTTTGAACTATCGGATTCTGTTTGCAATATTAATTGCTTTTACTGGGCATACCCTATTGTGTGGGTTTATTCTGGTTATTTCTATGAAGTAGTAAAGTAATGTAATAAAATAAACTAATAATCACGTGCCGTGCAATAAACAAACAATCGAAAAGGGACGGACAGAGTCTTTATCTGGCCATAAAATGCAATAAATGCTCTATTATTGAAAAAAATGCATGTTTTGTACAAAACAGGCATTTTCTCCGCTCTTAAGTAATAATGGACTCTTTATCTTTGGTAAATTAGTAATCGCATTCTTATTAAATAATTTGATACGTAAATGTGTACCGTTGACTCTAAAAGTCAAGTTCAAGACTCCTTCTCTGATACAAGAACAATAATACCTAATATCAAGAATCATAAGGGTATGGATTAGTAAAGAAGAACGACACCAAATCGGGCACCCAGGAAGAATTCATGAATTGCAAATATTCTCTCAGGAATTTTCTGAGAATTAACTAATGATTTGTTACCTGCCGTGCAATTCAAGGTATTTTTTCGGGTTGATGACAAAAATGTAAAATCAATAATTGTAGTACTGTTTACACCGGAAGTCAAGTTCAAGGTAATGTGGGAAACGTTGGCATTAAATACCTTTATAACCGGTGAAATAATTACATACTTGTGAAAGGCACGTTTAATCTGGATATTTATTTAGTCCCGTAGGCAATTAAGTGTATTAAAATCGTGTTTTCGTGTTACCGCGTAAACAACGTGATTATAACTAAAGTTTTCCGATGAAATTACTACTCTTACAACCTTGTCGGCTCAAGAGCACGTGTACTTCCGGGTTAATGCAAATATGATATTTGTGCTTGATTGGATGTCGTTATAGGGTTATGGAAATAAAAGTATAAAATAATTATTTGTACACTTTTGATTAATATGTCGTATTACTCAAAACACGAATAAAACAACGCCACTTCACTTATGAATAACGCTGTCTACGCATGTAACGCTCAAGGCTAACTGCGTTCGGCTATTTAACGCTAATTCTAGTAATTCTTAAATATTTAGCATTTTTGCAAATTATTGAATAGCGCTGTTTTTGGCAAAACGATGAAAAACGTAAAGAACGGAAAATACGTTTGAAATAAACATATTGTAACAGTCCGATTTTGCCAGTGTCAAATATTTTTGAATTTCATTTATACGCCGCATTTAGCAACAAAGTTGCTGTAGTTTGCATTCATCGGTTTATTAAATCTAAATTTATTGATTCGATTTGCTGACAATAAGCTTGAAATTGCCGCCTTTCTTAATGTAAATTAACTGTGTTCTAAGTATAGGTTAACAATATATTTGTATTAGCATTTATATCACGTTGTGACTATATTTATTTTAATTGATAGCGAAGCTCATTGTTACCAGGATAGCTTGGCTTGATTTAGAACGGCCGGCAAACCGATTTATATTTTTAAGAATTCTATGAATGAAACCCGCCTTTACGCTGAATTAGACTCGTCGATTCAGATCTTATTGAAGTGAAATAAAAGTCTTGTAGTCTTCCTCCACTTAATTTATTGCGCAATTTAGCTCAGGTAGCTCGACATGTTTCGAACACATAAATGTTCATCATCTGGAGAGCTAAAAGAATCTACCTTTATTCAAAAGTTAAAGTTCGAAATAATAAAATATAAAAGTAAAATTCAAACCAACGGCCTGAACAAATGAAAACCTACTCACCAGAGCTCGGGTCCGAAGACCACAGTAAGAAAGGGAAAAATTCAACCCTTAGGAGAAAAGTATCATCCTATCATCTAGAATTAAGTATAGGAGAGAGAAAAAAAGAAAATTAGTTAGATTGATTGTAAGAAATTTGTCATACCATTGCCTTACCTAAAATACATGTTAGAGTTAAAACCTAAATTTAAACTTAAAATATATTATGCCACATAGGGCTTTAATTATTTATTTTTCCTCCCTTTTGGAAAACATTTTATTGATTTAGAAGGATTTTTTCAATTTAAATCTGAAACCAGACTTATCACGTTGATGGCCACGATTGGAAATGTAAGGTTAGGTTGACAGATGACAGAATGTCAAAAAAGGCAAGAATGACAAATGAAGTTCAGAGCAATTTTCTTTTTCTCCTCCCCGAGGCAACCAATGGTTGGTGTATTGGAATAAACATGGATAGGAATTAGGGCCCGAGCTCTAGAAAAGACATCCACCCCAGCCGAGAAACGCGATGTTCTTAGCCACCTGCCAAAGAATAAGGCTCCGGGATCTGATACAATCCCGAACCTTCTCCTCAAAAACCTCCCCAAGAAAACCTTGATACATTTAATGCAAATTGTAAACGCTATTCTGCGCCTGCAACACTTTCCTAGCTCATGGAAGATCTCGCGAATAGTGCTGTTCCCCAAGCCCGGGAAGGACGCCAAACTCACGAGCTCTTACAGGCCAATTTCGCTGCTCAATACGATGAGCAAGCTTACCGAAAAGCTCGTACTATCCAGAATTAACATGACCGCCCTGAACCTCTGTGTTCTGCCAGGAACAGTTCGGCTTTCGCAGCGGGCATAGCACAAATATGCTCGCTGCGAAAATAGCGTCCGACATTTACAAGGGGTTCAATGACGGGTATTGCACTGCCTTGTTACTCCTGGATATAGAGCGCGCGTTCGACCGGGTATGGCACAACGGCCTTTTATTTAAACTTTTCATCACGCACGAATTCCCGCTGCATTTGGCAGCGTTAGTTGCATCATACCTGGCCGGGCGCTCCTTTTCGGTGCGCATAAACTGCGCAAATTCAACCCTTATGCCGATCAGAGCCGGCGTCCCACAGGGAATAGTGCTATCTCTGCAGCTATTCAGCTATTACATAGCAGATCTTCCCTCCCATCCTAACACATCCCTGGCATTTTATGCTGATGACACAGCCCTATATTCCAAAGTTCCTAGCGCACAAGAGGCGGCTGACAACGTCAGTGCCTATATGGCTCATGTTACATCATTTTATACAAATTGGAAAATCCGTCTAAATGCATTAAAAACTGAGCTTGTGCTTTTTTACTCGAAAATATACTAATACACTATCATCCTGATAAATGACACCCCTATCCTTCCCAAACCTCGGGATCATGTTTGATAAGAGGCTGACGTTTAACGACCACATCGCATACATAAGAACTAAAAATCTTATCGTGTGGGAAAAGCTGAAACCTCTTATCAGACATGGTTCCTTCCTATCCCCTGGAAACAAAATCACCCTGTACAGGGCAATAACCAGGCCCTTCTTGATGTATGATGCACCGGTTTGGTGCTCTGTCTCTAACACTCAAATTAATAAACTGCAAGTCTTGCAAAATCGTCACCTAATGGCAGCGTTTTCGGCGGGTCGCTATGCCAGGACTGCCGACTTGCACGCATGGGCGCGTATTAAGTACGTACAAGAATACGTGGATAAGCTCGCGTGGAAGTTTTACAGTTCTGGAATTCGCAGACGCTAGATTTGACCCAGAGTTTAGAGTCAAACACAGGCCCATACATCGGAGAACTACCACTACTTTTTCCTAGAACCCAGACCCCCGTTACTAACCCCATCCCTAACCTTTTAAATTTCCCTTTTCACTCTCAACCGCCCCTGCTGCATGGCGGTAAAACGCCAGGCAGCAGGAGCACAGAAATGAAACGATGACAAACGAGTATAGCTGTCGCTACTAGCCCGGCGGCGAGCCACGCCAATCAAGTTCACTTGAGCATGGTGGGCGGGGCTTGCTAAGGGACCTGGCAGCAGTATAAATATAGCCAGCTCAGTAAATCGCCGCAGTCAAGGGACTGCAATCATACCGTCTCTGTGCTCCTGTGCTCCGGCAAGAGCAGAATGGCTTAGCATCGCCAAGTTACGGTTATCATTGCAATTTATCCCTCACCAGGACTACCTATTTATAGGTAGCCCATCACCTGTGTATGTCTGAATGTGTGAATGTATGCTTGAGTGTACAACCTAGTCAACCGTGACATGGGGTTTTTCTGTCTGTTTTCCCCATATTCACCCTCCCTCATCTTTTTATTTCCTACAAACCTATCCACTAGTTCCATTGCCATCTGTCTGTAATCTTTACCAAAGCACCCCTGAAAGGCTACGCTTAAGAAAGGTAGTTGACCACAGCATTGCCACTTGTCTGCAAGCATATGATTCCGGGCGAACAGCAGCCCAGTTTTCGATTGCGTGTGCTGCGGGGTTCATGAAGCATCTGCTCACAGATGCATGCGACTGCGTATGTTACGCGCAAAGCTACTATGTAGAATCATATATGTAGGCTTAAGTGACTT
>JAEQML010056592.1:0-33658 GCA_016904865.1 Pissodes strobi
ATATATATATATATACAGGGTGAAACAAATTCGCTTCTCACTATTGGGATCTAGTAAACGGTAAGAGATACAGCAAAGTTTAAATTGGGGCAAAGTTGCGCAATTTATGGGTCATTGATATGCCGTTTAGAAATTTAGAAAATTCCGACTACTTCCGGAGATATCCGTAATAAACCGAAAATCAGCTATTTAATTTTTATTTCTTCCTGACTTTATTTCAAGAGATAATATAAAATAAATTTAACATTATTATTGCCACTTTTTCTCCTTCATAAGATGGCAGTATCAAATTTTAAATCTGACGTTTCGTGTCCGGGCCCCCATCATCAACTTCATTTTTTTAAATACGGACCTGGATTTTTTATTTCATTTTTTAGAAGCCTTTGGTCCTCCAAAACCAACGATGTATCGCACTTGTCCAATAGCGGTAACAAATATTCTCATAAGTGAAATCAGGTCAAAAAGGTCGCCCCATCTCTGTCTAACACATTATCTCTTACGGAAAAAATCTAGATTTGTTGATTTATTGATAAGTGTTATACATCATTGGTTTAAGGAGACCAGAGGCTTCTAAAAAATTAAATAAAAATCCAGGTGCGTATTTAAAAAAATGAAGTTGATGATGGGGGCCCGGACACGAAACGTCAGATTTAAAATTTGATACTGCCATCTTATAAAGGTGAAAAAGTGGCATTAATAATGTTAAATTCATTTTAAATTATCTCTTGAAATAAAGTCAGGAAAAAATGAAAATAAATTAGCTGATTTTCGGTTTATTACGGATATCTCCGGAAGTAGTCGGAATTTTCGAAATTTCTCAACGACATATCAATGACCTTTAAATCGTGCAACTTTGCCTCAATTTAAACTTTGCTGTATCTCTTACCGTTTACAAGATCCCAATAGTGAGAAGCGAATTTGTTTCACCCTGTATAGGATATTGTAATCTACTAAAATGCAGAAGCTACTAAACAAATATCACCCTGTCGCAAGTTTGAACTTGAACTTGAAGATTGTTATATAAACATTAAAGGCAAACTATAAACAATGCGAGCAATCAACGGGAGCGACTTTGAACCTTATGAATACAATGATCATCACTTTGTTTTATATAAATACGGTACCGAATCCTCAGTTCGGCAGACATTGATCTCACCTTCAGCTCCCAAGGTTAGTCACTTGACGACTGCCTTCTGGGTTCTATCCGCTCCTAGAGTTAGTCATACGACTGCTTTAGGTTCAATTCCTTTCCTACCCAACCTGGTACCGGTTAGCCACTTGACGACTGCTAGGACCAGGGGTTGCACAACCTCCATAGTAAAGTCTTGACAAGAAGTTTGTCAGAGTTTTGAGAAAGACAAGTGTCTAAATAGTCAGTTAAAAAGTTTAGTGAAAGCTCTTAGTGCTCTTAAGTAAAACCCAGCTCTTAAGAAAAACTATAAATTATAAGACAGTAAACAAAGACCTATGAACAGTACCTCAAATCGAGAAAACATGCGCACCGTAGTAATCGGGTATAATAGAATCTCATTTTCTCTGACCAATAATTGTTGTTAAAGTTTTATCGTTAATACATTGTTATTGTTATAAACTAAACGTGCTTACTTTATCATCTCTTCTTACCCCACGTGACGCGATCCCGGTCTACCTCAGTTACCCCCCGGCACGCTAAACAAGGCGTGTCCTCACGAGTAGAACATTCAGTGGTAGATTAAAGGAAGCATTGAGACCCCGTCATTGTACTTATCGCGACGAGGCTCTTCTCTGAGAAGTTATTCTGTAAATAAACGCGCTACCCCTAAAGATACTCGTGACAATATGAGATATAAACATATGGCAAACAGTAATATATATGGAGATAATAAAATAATAAATGCATCACAGATATATGATATACATACCAAGACTCTACATAAGCGCAACAGGTTGCGGAGTCTCGAGCGCCATGTATTAGCTGCTTTTTGTTTCCGTGCGTAAAGTGTCGATTTTACATAATATTAAAAACTCTGGCTTAGCAAAACATTGTATAGAAAATAGTCATTTTATAGATACGAATAATGTCAATTTTTTACACACGGAAACAAAAAAGCAAAGGGCTGAACCTTTTGGAGTACCTAGAAATCCAAAAGTCACAAAGAACAGACGTTTTAAATACGAACGACCAACTGACCTGCTTTTTAAACACCTGCATAATTGACAGTGCAATAAAACAAAATACCGTCAGGCCGTTTAGTAGGGTATAACAATTTTAGATTTTAGTATACAACTACTCTTGATAAAGGCCTCATCAAGCCGAAACATATGCAGAGAAAAATATCTCATTAAATTATTTTGAAATATCTAAAAGCAGTGTACTAATTATCCCTAGTATTATTAAATTAGACTCATTAGAATTAAAAGAAATTAATATAGCCGATGCCTTGTACATATCTCTTATTTTAGACAACAGGTTTGTTCTAGCAGCGATTTCAAACGGTACAAACCCATCCGGAGTTTGCGCATAGTAATATACTCGTTCTAGCAAAACAAAGCCAGAATTCCGACTACCAGTCAGATGTTCTAGTAACAACAAAATCCAGTTTACAAACTAGTTGAAAACCGTCAAAATATCGAAATGTCAGTCACGGTAATTATCACCTGAAATAAGCGTTCTAGCAGATGAAAATCTCAAACCGTTTGCAACCAAGTCACGGACGGACATGCGTAGTTGATCAATCCACTAAACTGGCTTGAAACCGTCCGAAATTTTATGCTAGAACAAACCTAATATATCATACCAACTAAGTCATCTCCAAAACTTATTAGGTAATATCGAAACTGCCAGTAGCTTTGCGAAATTAAATACAATGCACAACTCTATATTAAATACATCGCAGTTGGAGCAAATACTGAATGACATACCTTCTCATAAGAAATTACCACCTAATGAACTCATAAATTATTTTAAAATTATGGTTCCACAAGTAAAAAATTAATAATCAAATAATAATATTCGCCATACACATTCCAATTATTGATCCAACTCAATTTACATTGTATAAGGTTTATCCTATCTCAATCCAAAACCATACCTTGTTGATGCAAAAACCTTATATATTACCTACTGAGGAAAACTACTACACAAAGGCAGAAGAATGTCTACAAGTTGAAGACGTACGCCTTTGCAACCGCAAAACATTATCCCAAGAAGAATCATACTTATACGAAATTCTTCTAACAAACAAGAATAACTGCCCATTAATCAAAGTCCACTACGATGTATCAACCGTCCAAGTAATTAGCGAAAAGGAAATATTAGTACTACCCGCTAAACCAGTTGAAGTCAAAGACAACTGCAAAAATGGCGGCAACCTCGAGAAATTAACTAACCCAACGTTAATTACTCTAACTGATTGTTCTATAGAAATAGAGAATCAAAATTTTGCAAGTGAAACAAAAGCAAAAAAACCATTTCAGGTTAGAACTACCAAAACTTATTCTAAACTATACAAATCCAGTGAAAGTGGCGAAAATGCATTTGAATAAGTTAAACCACGAAGAGATATTAAACACACAGAAAATATTATCAAACGTTAAATTCGAGGAACTGACGAATCCTGGAATCGCAGAAACCCTATGGACGATATTCTTCACACTCTTAACAATCCTTGGACTAACTTCGGTAGTCTTATGGCACAAATGCAGAAGATTCTTCCCCAAGAGAAAGCAAGAAAAGGAACCGAAAGCGCAAATCAGCCTTCAATTAGAAGACCGCAAAATATGAGAACCCTTATTTTCCGAACTCAAGAAGGGAGGAGTTATGTGATGGAAAATTCCCCTTCTAAAAAGCTCTTAACCGTGTTTAGATACACACGCAGATTGAAGGTACGGACGGAGCGAGTTCTAGTGCCCTAGAGATTCATGTTTTAAACCCGTAGTTATTGTATATTCTCGACGACGAAACAGGTCCTAAGGAGGTATTGGGCCCTCCTATACAGCATGAGGTAGTTCACAGGTGGAGTAACATAGTGCAATCGGGATTGGCAGCCGACAAGAGGGCGGGGCTGTTACAGAAATATCCTAAACCGGCAAACGGCCTTATATTGGGAGCACTTAAGTTGAACCCTTTGGTGAAACAGGCAGTGTCTGAATCAGTTTTGAAAAGAGACGAGCGTCTTGCCAAATTACAGGCTCAAATAGGTGCCTGTTTAGCGGGGGTAGGTTGGGTGTTTACTTCCTGCTTAGAAAAAGAGAGCCGATGGTTCAATCACTTAGTGTTGAATTTAAAACCATTAAATGTGTTTATACAAACCCAGCATTTTAAGTTGGAGGATCATAAAGTAGTTAGTCAGCTGGTTACTTGGAATTGCTTTATGGCCAAATTAGACTTGCACGCTTATTTTCTTATTCCTATTTCAAAGAGCCATATACAATATTTACGTTTTTATTTTAAAGGCCAACTGTATGAATATAACTATTTCGGTATTAGTTGTGCCCCGTTTTTGTTTACGAAAGTTACAAAGCCCCTGATTTTCTACCTCCGAAACAAGGGTCTAATATCAGTTGTATATTTGGATGATTTTTTATTACTAGGCCGTAATTATAAAGAATGTTTAGAGAATGTTTCGCAGACAGTTATGCTATTAGAATCGTTGGGTTTTCTAATTAATTATAGAAAAACTATATTGATTCCTAGCAATATATGTGTGTATTTAGGATTTAGATATAATTCGTTGGATATAACGATTTCTTTGCCGGCTAAAAAGAGAGCTAAAATAGGAAGGTTTTCGATAAAATTTAGGAACAAGAAGTTTTGCAAAATTAGGGAATTTTCTAAACTAATTGGGACGCTCATTTCTACTCGTAGAGCAGTAAAATATGGGTATTTGTACACCAAGTCTTTTGAACGGCAGAAATAGTTGGCATTAAAATACAGCAAAGGTAATTATAATGCGATTATGCAAATTCCTCAAATGTTAAAAGCGGATATTGACTGGTGGACACGGAATTTACCGCACACTAAAAACCCTAATAGAAATAATGTTTATGCTAAGGAAATATTTTCGGATGCCTCTTGTTCAGGTTGGGTAATTAATTGTAGTGGCATAAGTTCTTGGGGGTTATGGTCGGAACGTGAAAGAAAATATCACATAAATTACTTAGAATTGCTTGCGGTTTTCTTTGTTCTGAAATGCTTTGCGAAAAGTAATTATAATTGTTGCATATTATGCAGAATAGATAATACTACTGCTGTTTCTTACATTAACCGTATGGGTAGCATCTGGTGCCCAAAATTAAATAGGCTTGCTCGTAAAATTTGGCAGTGATGCGAGAGTAGGCAGATTTACTTAGTGGCGGTTTATGTTAGATCTAAGGATAATATAGATGCGGATACAGCGTCACGTTACCTAAAAATTGATACGGAATGGGTTCTCAATAGCACATCATATAGGAAGATTGTAAATACGTTTGGCAACTCGGAGATAGATTTATTTGCTAGTCGAATAAATGCTAAATGTGAGAAATGTGTATCATGGCTACCAGACCCGGGTGCCCTGGCTGTGGATGCATTTACCCTTAATTGGGGCCAATTTTACTTTTATGCTTTTCCCCCATTTTCTATGATTTTCAAGGCTCTGGAAAAAGTTATAAATGATAAAGCCGAGGGTATTCTGGTGGTACCTGTATGGGCTAAACAGCCATGGTACTCGGTGTTCTTATCTTTATTAATGGGGGAACCTCTGACATTTTTACCTAACAATAGCTTACTTTCTTTTGGCAGGTTACATCACCCCTTATCAGCCAGCCTTTCTCTGATAGCGGGACGGTTATCCGGGAGGCTTTACGACGAAGGGAAGTACCAGCGGAATCCTTAGAAATATATATTGCCTCTATCAGGGGATCAACGCTGAGGCAATATAATGTAGGTTTAAAACTTTGGTGGGCATTTTGCTCTTCTAAGGAGATTGATCCCTTTGTAATTACTCCGGTAAAAGTCCTTCAGTGTTTGACTTTTCATTTTAATAGAGGTGCTTCCTATAGTTCTTTGAATTCATATAGATCAGCAATAGCTCAGATAACAGGTCCTGATTTGGGTCAGGATTTTAGGCTTCAGAGATTTTTTAAAGGCGTGTATATGCTAAGACCGCAGTTACCAAAATATAAGAATACATGGGACCCGGGAATAGTTCTTAATTTTCGTAGAAAGCACAAGAATTCCGATATTGCTTTGAATTTTCTAACACGAAAGTTTATCACGTTATTAGCTCTGGCCACAGGCCAACGCCTTCAAACCCTTTCTCTTATAGAGCTTTCTTTTATACATACATTGGATACTCAATTCGAGATTGATATTCCCAAATGAATTAAAACATCAGCAATCGGTAAACCTCAACCTGTTCTGTTATTGCCTTTTCTCCATTCAGACCCGGAGATTTGTGTCGCTAGTACGCTTTTATTATATGTAGAAAAAACCAAACATATTAGAGGGAAGGAAAATTCATTGTTTATAACAAGTAAAAAAACCTTTCGGACCCAGACTCTAAGCCGCTGGATTAAAAATATTTTAGCTGAAAGCGGTATTGATGTGGCTAAATTTTCCGTGTATAGTGTGAGACATGCGTCTACATCTGCGGCTAATCGAAAAAGATTAAATGTTGACACGATTAGGTTAGCCGCAGGATGGTAAAGAAATTCAAGAATGTTTGCTACGGTGTATAATAGACCTCTGGATTATTCATAATTATGTAGTCATAATTTACATATTACCTTGTTTTTTTTGGAATTATTGAGTTATTACTTCAATCAAGAATATTTAGGCTATTAGCTATATTTAATTATCTATGCTTCAAAGACAATAATTATGTCAAGCAGTGAATGGACTTTAAGTTTATTTTTATCTAATGTCTTTCTACTATCAATTAAAATAAATGTTTGGGGTTGTACAATACTGTTTTATTGTTGCAACAAACTCTAAAAACTACACCTGTCTTATTTACGAAACGAGGCTGAATATAATCAAAAGATCAAACGAACGTATCTTAAGTGAAGTTCGATCTTGATTATATGAAAGTCTCGTTGAAGTAAATAAGGTCCCACCCTGCCCTATAACCCAATGAGTTGCAACAAAACTAACTTTAAAGTAGACTGCAAACAGTCTAAATACCTGTATCAGAAGGGTAGTGATGGATAGACCCATTGACACTTTGCTATTCGAAGTAGATATGTCTAGCCATATTAAATCTGCCCAAGAAGTTAAGAAATTGAGTTCAGAACTAAAGAACAGGCCTATTCAGCGTCCAAAAACGATTAGTTCAGGACCTTCGACACATAAATCTGGAGGTCACGATTTTTTATCCCGAAGATACAAATACACCAGCCGCAAGAAGCCAGAGACGAACAGGATGGTTCAGAAGGTTCGAAAGGATCAGAGACGATCAGGTTACAGGAGATCAGATTACCGGAAGAAAAATTAGAGGTAAAGTACACAGGCCAGATAGATAAGTTTTATGCTACCTGGCAAGAAATCTCATGAAAATAATTTTAATTTTACAATGGGTAAAAGGTTATCGGTTACCCTTACAGGAAAAGCCTATTCAGTCAAATCTTCCAAAAAGTTGTACCCAAAATTCTGATATACAAATTCAACACTATATTCGGGATCTTTTAAGCCAGGGTATTATTTCAAAAACCTGCATAGAGAAAGAGCAGTACATGTGAAGTTTCTTTTTAGTTAAAAAACCGGATGGCTCTCATAGATTTATACTTAATCTTAAAAAGCTAAATGCTTTTTTTAATCGATCCCCCACATTTTAAATTAAAGGATTACCGTAGTGCAAAAGATTTGATACAGATTAATAAGTTTTCCATGTAAAAATTATTTGAAAGATGCTTATTATTCTGTTAAAATGGTCGAAGATAGTATTCTGAGAGGTCCCGGTTATTTTGATGATGAAAAATGTGATTAAGAAAAAGAAGAAAGGATAAAATGTGGAAGGAAAACACCATTTCTGGATCAAGACGGAGCATTACCGCCAAACGAGCCACCATCCAGGTATCTAAGTAAGTCTAGATCTCTCCTTCTCACAGACATCATTGCTGAAGATACCACATTATCATGCCAAGCAGAAAACAGTGATCATGCCTTTCTTGTTGCTGCTAAGAACTCCTGTACTGAAGAGAATAATATCCGTTAAAAAACTCCAGAAGATCCGGATGAAGGTATTGACAAATTGCTAGAAGACAATATCCTGGAGGACCCCGATTATATTGCTGAGGAAAAGAAGGAAAAAAAGAAGAAGGGAGACCAAAACGCGGAAAGAAAAGGAAGCATCGAGATCGATTAGAAAGAAAATAACTAATTTAAATGAAGCGTATTATAATGCAAAAGGGCAGTTAGTGTCGTCTAAAGAATTAATTTATAATTTTGATTGGGGCTGTCCGAGAGGTTAGAAGAAATGAGTTTCAGAAGTTTTGGAGTACTGGTACGTTTGAAGCTAGATGTGCTTTACTCCAAGGAGCTGTGAAAGAATCAGTAAAGGCAAGGAGCTATTCGCAACAATCAAAGAGACAGTTCACCAGACGGTATTATATTTCAAACGAAGGAGTGTGCAAGAAAGCTTTTCTCACAACGTTTAGAATAAGTCAGACAAGAATTGATTTAGCTATAAGCAAAAAAAGGTCTCAAGAGCCACTGAACGACGGGCGTGGAGCTATATTTGGGCGCAAAAACGCTACTACAAGAACAAAAATAGAAGAAATCAAGGGATTCATTGACAGTTTACCCAAATATTCTTCGCACTACTGTAGAAGTGACACAAATTCTAAATTCTTATCACCTAATCTAAATCTACAAAAATTATACGATTTGTATAAAGAGCAGTATCCGGATGGAGTAAGTATCTCGAGGTTCAAGAAAGCATTTTATCAATATTATAATTTACATTTCATGAAACCCCACAAGAACACCTGCTTGAAATGTGACACATTTGCAGCAAAAAAGAAAGGAGCAACAGCTAATGATCTAGAGGAAATAGAGAAAGATCATCAGGCTCACCTAGATCATGCATGTAGCCTTAGAAAACAAATGAAAGAGGATCTCCTTCTGGCAAAAACAGATACAAATATCGAAACTCTCACATTCGACCTCCAAAAAACTCAGAGCCTACCACGACTTCCGACCAGTATTGTCTACTATAAGATGCAATTGAACTTCTATAATTTGGGTATACATTTTGGTAGCTCTGGGAAAGGGGTTTTGAATATATGGCTTGAACACGAAGCAGGAAGAGGTACTAAGGAAGTTGAATCCTGCATTCGAAAATTTATTTTAGAGGATTTAAAACCTACTGCTACCCACTTGATTTTATGGTCGGACTCTTGTGGAGGCCAGATTAGAAGCATTAAGATGGTGCTTATGCTTTTGCATATTCTTTGCAAGCATCCTAAACTAGAACAAGTTACACTTCGGTTCCTACAACCTGGCCATACCTACCTGCCCAACGATTCAGAGTTTGGTGATGTCGAATGTGCACTAAAGACAAATAACAAACTTTATACAGATGAAAATATAATGCATGTGATGAGAGTCTGTCGTCGAAAGAACCAGTTTATTATCAAAAGACTCTGCAAAAATTATTTTGTTTCAACTGTCCCTCTCGGAAAACAGATCACAAATAGAAAAACAGACGAAATGCAAAACAAAATATCATGGCTTACTAAATTCGAAATAGTCCTGCCAAAAAATGAGCCTACAAAACTCTTGATAAAATCAAAGGTGAACGACGAACCAAAAATAGTTAACATTTCTAAAGGATCTAAGGGCCGGAAAAATCAAACAAACTTTTCTACAGCAGTTCTTCCTTTGCTTTGGCCTGAAGGACGGGTGTTATCAGCAGCTAAAGTGAGAGACTTAAAAGACAGTGACGTAGCTACCGGGTGGGTCTGGGGGGGGGGGGGGCAAAGCCCTACGGCGCCAAGAGAAATTAGGCGCCGCTCCGAATTTATAAATATGCTAATGCTAACAATGCTCATGAGCTTAAATGAGTTTTTAAATTAATTAAATTATAATACAATTAAAGATCAAAGACCAAAATATGTATTAAATTTTTTATCCAACCAATACATTTTGTGTCACGGTATTTATTATTTATTTCTACTGAAATACGAAATCAGTTGAGAAAGTTGGAACTCTTAATAGTTTCTAATTACTTTGTGTAGGCGCTTGCCGACAACCTGAGAACAGACTATGCCGACATGAAATTAAGAGATGCCTACATGAAATTAAGAGTCCCAACTTATTCAATTGACTTCGTAAAGACTTATACATGCAAATAAATTTGTAAAAACGCTGTAAGGCGGCATGCGACTTCAAAGACAAATATTCCCATAATCTCGGTCGTAAAAAAGTATGTGTTTTTTTCAGAGTCTCGGACAATATGATTGACTTGACTGTTTTAAATCGTTTGGCGGCAATTTTTTCTTTTATTTTAAGAAGAAAGAATGGGTAGTTCTTTGGTAATAGGATAAGATAAGGTTACAATTTAGTGTTGTTTGGTGAATCAAGTAAAGTGATTGAATAGGGAAAATCAAAGAAAAATAAAATTTACTTTACGTTACGAGCAACGAGCTAAAAGCAATACAGTAAAGGCGAAGGTAAGTAAATAATATAGTTGACTGAATAATCAGTTAATGATAATATTCAAAATAAAAACTGATAATTATACATAATATCCAATAATATATAATAGGTATTTATTTTTCTGTCTAGAATACCCAACATGGAAAATGGCAAAAAGAAGTTGAGTGGTTGGGAAAATTTGAAAAGAAAAAAAGAGCAAGAAGATAATAGGGGAAAGTTGCCTAAAATTACTAGCTTCTTTTCATCTAAGAAGGTGGCTCCTGGAAGTAATGAAAACCCAAAAATATCACCGTCCGTGGACATGGCGGTGGAGACAGATTTGCAGCAGGATAAAATAAGCGTATTTCCGTATTCGTATAATGTCTAATGTTAAGGTTTTATTGTTTGAGGTTTGAGATAAATAGAGCATAATCTGATCATTATTATTTCAAAATATAGTACTTTGAGAAGTGGGAATTTATTATTCGATTACAATAGGTATGCGCAAAATTTATTTGGTGATTTCGATTAAAACTTTCATTTAAGCACCAAACACCAAAAGTATTTTTTTGCGAACACGAAACAACACACATCAATAATTATATCAATTTATCTCAAACTTTTTTTAGTGCATGCAGGAGTTAAATGTTTTGGAATTAAATGAAAAAGCTCTTCAAATTTCTTGTGATATTTTAAAAGACAATGAAAACCCTTCAAATGAAGAAAATTATATTTTTGAAATATTGAAAATGAAGAGATATTCTACAGATCGGGGCAATTATGAAGAAAATATAAAAAGTAACTTGTTAAAACGGTTTATTTTAACTTATGGACCTTGTCGACCGACGGATATATGTTTTCCCAAAACCGATGATAGATCCTTTTCCCCTTTCTTTTATAATTATAAATCAAAATGTGGTATAGTTGTTGAGCGTAGGTAGGAGCGCTTGTATAGGTTACGATGCCTGGAAACAAAATAAGAATTTAGTAATCCAAGATTTTGATGAGGTTTATAAGAAGAATTATATATTTATTTATATTTTTGGCGACAGGTGTTACGGAGAATTTTAGATGTTATTTTAACATTATCTTTATGTAATTTACCATTTAGAGGTCACAAAGAAAGTTCTGATTTAGAGCACGGCGTTTTTTTTATCAATTATACACCTATTCTGCCGTCCTTATTTGAAAAGCCGTATGTGCAAAAAATTAAAAATTGAAATTTTGCGATTTAGGTATTACTAGTGAGTTAACTTACCCGTCTACACAATGCAAAAGCCGTATCTGGTTATTAGTTGTCATAAATTGAGAAAAACATTTTACCGTATGTGCAAAATCAAAGGTTTTCCTCAGTCAAAAAGCGGCATGTGCGCGGTCCATAATAATAAAGCGGTATGTGTCAAAGCGTCGGACGTACTTACCGCGTTTTAAATAAGCACGCTGCATTTGCCGCACTTTAATCGAGAATTCGGCTTATTTGCATTTAGAATCTATTGCGAAAGGTGCTTTGCATTAACTTGTTTTGTTTTTGTTTTGATTTGTAAGTGAAGTGTGTGTTGTTATCTAGATATTTTGTGTTCTCAGCTATAATAATAAAACTGTTTAGATCAATATGGCTTCGAATAGAACCAAATTAATACTTTCAAGGTGTCCTAAAAATACCGATAATATAAACTTATTACAAGACCATCATGGCGATAGTGTATTATATATGAACCCGTAAGTAATTTTATTCAATTTTGTTGTCTTTGGCAGTGTTATTTATAGCGCCAAGGGGCTAATTTAGTCCTAACTTAATTAGATTTATTAAGTCCAGTGGCGTCTCGAGTGGCACCTGAACGAATATTTTTGGGAAAAAATGTACGCCACTAACTTCTAATGGTTTTGTAGGATAAACATGGAAGTCGCTGATGCAAATTCTGAAGGTAGTCAAGGTATCGCGAACCAATCACCGGTATTACATGAACTACAAGCTATGGAATTTCCATATTATGGTAATGCACAGAATGCTGGATTTGTCAAGCTCAACTTACCATGTACAATCACAAACGACAAAGTATTAGGTTGGCTTGAAAATACAATTATTGAAAAGACTATGTCTGAAACGGATTCCCAAAGCCAGCCTGCTGAAACTACAAAAGATGACGCAAATTTAGTTATGAAATCATCCTTAGACTCGGATTTAGATGAAGTTGGCTACGTTCAAGGTAAAAGAGTAGGATTTTCAATTTTGTTTAACCGATGCTAACAGCAAAATTGTATTAATTTTAGAAATTTTGGGCCAAACCTTTGAAGTGCCTGAACATAGCATTGATAACAATAATAGTAATTCAGATATAGGCAGTGACATTCCTTTAGCGCAGTTACTAAGAGGCGTAAAGAAAAATTAAGAAAATTTAGACAAAGAAGGTAAAAATTAATAAAAACATCTTAAACCTAGTTTAAATTTATATTTTTTGTAGATAAACATGCCGAAGTAGAAGATGTTCGAAAACGGAAGATCTACGAAACCAATTTAAGTACTCGAAAATTGATGAAAGCAGTAAAAGAGGCTGAGGATCACCCTGTTCTGCCAGGGTGTGGCGGAAAGTGTAAGAAAAAATGTTCGAAACTAATTTCTGAAGCAACCAGACATGGTACAAATATCGAATTCTGGAAGCTTTCAAAACTAGACAGGAAATCGTTCATGTTAAGTTCCTGCAAACGACTAGAAGTAAAGAGGAGACCAGGTGCTACTTCAAGAAAACAAAACACGTTTAAATATTGCTTGAAAAATGACAAAGGCGAAGTAGCAGAAGTATGTAAAACTTTTTTTTTTACAACGCTGGGCTACAAAAAGAGTAACGATAGGGTTCTGCATGATACGCTATCGAAAACTCCAAAAGGATGTTTAGCACCATTTCGTCATGGCCGTCTAGGAAAACCATCAGCTAGAAAAATCGACGATACGGAAATAAACACACATATAGAATCATTTAACCCGGAAATTAGTCACTATCGCAGAGAACATGCTCCAAAAACTCGATATCTTAGCAGTGATGTTACAGTGACAATTATGTATAAGGACTTCCAGCAAAAATTCCCACATATTAAAGTATCATATGAAACTTATCGAAGAAGAGTAAAATCCAAGCGTATTTCTTTTACGAAGTTAGGACATGAAGAGTGTGAGGCTTGTGAAAAGTTTAAATTGCATGGCCACAGTGAAAAAGACCTTCAGGACACATGTGCAAACTGTTTATCGTGGAAGAATCACATTGATCGTGTAAAACAATCCCGTCGTCTGTATAAAGAACAAGCCAAATGCACTTTTGATGCCGACACATTATGTGTTTCTACAGACCTTCAAAAAATTATTATGTTACCTAGGATGGATTCATTCAAAAAAGTTATTTTTTTGAAAAGGCTAATCGCTTATAATGAAACTTTTGTTCCTCTAGGTAAGATTTGTAAAAAAAACAAACCCTTCGCTGTGGTTTGGCATGAGGCAATAAGCAAACGTTCAAAAGAAGATATAATAAGCACTTTCTACGCTTTTCTAAAATCGCACAGGGACGTAGAAAATATTATAATATGGATGGATAACTGTGCCAGTCAAAATAAAAATTGGACGTTGATGACATTTTTAGTTAAAATTATCAACTCAAATGAGATATCTGCTAGCAGCATAACCTTTAATTACTTTGAGCCAGGACACACATTTATGTCCGCTGATAGTTTCCATCATCAGGTGGAACTATCAATTAAGAAAAAAGGGAAGAAAAAAATGACGACTTTTTCAATTGGGAAAATTTCACTTCCCAGGCCAAGCTAAAAAAAGATGCAGGAAATCGCCCCTATCTCTCAGAAATGGTACAAATTGTTGCCGAGCGAGGTCATTACACTCTTAAATATAGAAACAAATTTTGTGAACCATTACACACTTTAGATTTTCTTATGGCAAAAACAATGAAAAAGAAACAGTTGCTCAAACCGGTCACTTCTCTTCAAGGCCCTAGAGGATTTTCCCAAGAAAAAAAGAAACAGATACTTAAGGAGATAGGTAGTCTGCTTCCCGAAAATAGAAAGATGTTTTGGGAAAATTTACCAGACCTCAATGAAGTTGAAGAACTTGGTGAAGATTAACTTTTTAAATAAATAAAATATTTGTCAATAAAAATATGTTATAAACACAAAACTCATTTGTTTCATTTTTGGTTATTGCATATACGGCATTTGATTATGCACAAATCGGTATAATCAGATTCCTTTACATAATTAAAAAGCCGTAAGTGATTTTTTTGGCTAGGAGAACCAAAATATAATCTAATTGATATCTTACAAACTCAATTATAAAGGTTTTAAATATCATACCACATTTTATTTTATTAGAAACCGAAATAATCACAGGGTTCCATTGAGTTAACTTTCAGGGCGGTTTTCTCAAAATCTTGTTGTCTGCACATACCGCTTTTCAAATAAGGACGGCAGTATATTGTCTCGATATGATAACGTTCTTCAAAAGTTACTAGAACAGCCTTCGGGTTCAAAACAATATTTAAGTCCTACTGTGCAAAATGAATTTATTAATATGTTGGGAGTCGACGTTGAAAATAAAATTTTTGAGGAAATACGTGGCGCGCCTTTTTTTTCGATAATTTTAGACACTACACAAGATATTTCTAAAATAGAGCAGTTAAGCGTAGTATTTCAGTATAGTGTTTTAAAAAAAAATTAAAATAATGAAATAATTCAAGTTGAATGCAAAGAATCTTTTACAGGGTTTTATCCTATAGCTCATGACAGGAGTGCGGAAGGTTTAAAAAATTATATTGTAAATTTATTTGAACGAAAAAGTCTAACGTTTCAACGCTGCAGAGGACACAAGCTAAAATTGTTGAATTAGAAAAAAACGCCCAATTCATCCATTGTACTGCACACAATATAAATTTAGTCATTAACGATGCTGTAGGTAATGTTGCAGAAGCAAAACAATTTTTTGACACTGTTGGTCATGTATATAATTTTTTTTCAGCCAGTGTTAAACGATGGGAAACACTTCAAGATTGTCCATTAAGTAAAATTACCTTAAAAAGGTTAAATCCGACTAGATGGTCATCAAGGAACGATGCTCTAGAATCCTTAACATTTAATTTCATAAATGTCATCAAATCGCTTACGGAAATTGCATTAAAAAGCATGAATAAAGATGAACAGTCTGAAGCAATTGGACTGAAGAAAAAGTTGGAATTTTAGTTTTATTTTCTAAGATCCTTAATTGTTTAAACTATGATTCTAAGTCACTTCAAAGTAAATCAACTATTATTGCCGAGGCATCTACTCTATTTAAGAATGCTTATTTAGAGTTCTGCGAGCTCCGCCATAACTATGAAAAAATTAAATCCGAGGCTTTAGAGCTTTCAAAAACTTGGGGAGTAGAAACAGCTTTCACAGAAAAACGAATTAAAGTGACAAAAACATTTTTCGACGAAGTTAGTGACGATATAAAATTATCAGAAGAAAAAAGGTTTCAAAAAATTACCTTTAACAGTATTCTAGATATCACTACTTCGCAATTAAAAAAAATACTTTTAAGTTTTGAAAATATTGTGGCTAAATTTAATTTTTTTGAACCTTCCCATTTAGTGTCCCTAAGTGATTGTGAGCTTCACAAGCAAGCCACAATACTACAATCGAAATACTCTAATGATTTAACTGAAAATTTTGCAGGGGAAATATTAAATTTCCGCTCTGCGTTTAAAACGAGTTTAAAAAATATAAATACAGTTATTAAGGTGATTGATTTATTTGTTTGTAATAATCAAACCACTGTCTCAAATTTTCCCGATGTGTGCACTGCTCTTTTGTTGTTTTTAACAATTTCTGTTACGTCGGCTTCTGCTGAAAGGTCGTTTTCGAAGCTTAAGATCATAAAAACCTATTTAAGAAGTACCATTAGCCAGGCAAGGTTGAATAGCCTAGGAATACTAATGTATGTATGTATAGATGGCGCAGCGCGAGTAAACACACGCTTTAGCAGCTGCCAAAATTTTTTGGTGTTTTCTTAAGTTTATTAACAAAGTTAAACCTAGTTTTTATCAAAAAGTGTCTGTGGTGTGCTGCTTTTTTTTGAAAGATTGGTTCCTTCTGTTTTTTGACCAAAAAACCACCTAATATCCGTTTGCTAATTCGGACCCGGCGTGGACCACTTTAGAGGTTAGTATATTAGCAAATATGGGACTATCAGAGAATGATATTGAGAAGATTAAGGGGATCTTTACCGATCGTTTTCTGCAAAATATTGCAGATAAGGTAGCACAAATTATGGACAAAAAGTACGCTAACAAATTTAAAGAGCAGGAGAAATGTATAATCGATATTCAGCAGGAGGTAATCAAATTAAAAGGTGTCAACCGAGAAATGGCGAATGCACTGGACAACTAAGAGCAGGCATCGAGAAATTGTAATGTTAGGATTTTCGGAGTCCCGGCCGAAAATAATGAAGACCTGCGGTTAAAAGTTCAGAACGTTTTTAAGCAAATGAAGGTAAACATAAATACCACGCAGATAAAGAAATGTCACAGAATCGCTTCTAAAAATCCATCCGATAAGCCGCCGGCAGAACTGGTGCGGTTTTTCAACGACGTCGATCGCTTGGCCGTTCTAAAAAATAAAAAACCCTGAAATCTACGGGTGTGCAAGTGCGTGAAGACCTTACAAAGGGTCGGCTAGCCCTGCTGTCAATGGCTACTGATAAATTTACAACAAGAAATGCTTGGTGTTCGAATGGTGTTATCTACATTAAAGTTCGGGATGTTGTGCAACGTATACATAACAAGGACGACCTCGATACCTTCGAGAACTAATCTGTATGTACGCTTCATTCATTTATATTCATTTATATTAACTTATAGTGGGTTAATCAATCTCTATTTGACATTGTCCAATACTTTAGCTAAAGTTAAAATTATGTAGGTACCTATTAAACTATTTTTGTGTAATTTTCTTTAGTAGTATGGTTGCCTTTATATCATTGCATTGCATTTTCAAAAACTGTCCGCGGTACCGTGGCTAGAATTATTAAAAAGATGTATTTCCTTCCAATAAATTAATGATAATAAACAAAATAATCCATCGATTTACATTTCCAACACATTGATTTAATAAAGCTATGACCGTTTGTCTCTTGGTTGAGAGAAAGTTATATATAATGACTGCGGTTGTTCATATTTCTTTTCTCTACTTTTTAATTATTTATTAGAGTGTGCGACGCTTACACTATACCTGCATATACTGAATATTATATTGGTATTTTCTGTGCCCAACCAATAGGTACACATTTATTATAAATTGTATTGTATATGTATTTTTTTTCTAAGCTACTTATGGTAGGGTAGGATGTGGTTGTTAGAATGGGTTAGTATGGTGGTACATTACGAGTAACTACCGCTCCTGTGTCCTAATAATAATTTTTATTCATCTACATTCTATCAAAGGAAAGGAAGTATGATACTTATTATTTATTATTAATGGAGATTTTAAATGATATCAACTTTGTGGCGGCTGCTGCTGTTGAGGGTGTTTTTTTTTCATCAGGTGCTTGCAACAAAGAGTGTATTTTATCTTTGTTTTCACAGATTACATACATGGGCATATGGACGGTCAGACTCAGGTTGACGCCATCTACACCGACTTCAGCAAGGCTTTTGATAAAATAAGTCATAATATCTTACTTGGAAGAATGGCGGAGGTCGGTGTTGGTGGTGTTTTCTTGAGGTGGATTGCATCCTATATTAAAGATTGGAGGGTTCATGTATCGCTCCAGGGATTTCATTCTGAATGTTTTGTCCCCTCGTCTGGCGTTCCACAGGGATCTCATTTGGGACCTTTATTGTTTGTCATATATATTAACAAAATTCAAACTTGTTTTCAGTATTGTCAGTTCGCAAAATTCGCGGACGATCTGAAGCTTTATGGAGTGGTCGAGGGTATTGAAGACTGCCAAAAAATTAAAAGCGATCTTGATCGCCTGATATCATTTTGTGATGAGAGCAGCCTTTTTCTGAATATTAAAAAATGTCAAACGATTACTTTTACTAGAAACAAGCGAATAATAAATTTCGAATATAAAATAAATAACACTACTCTCCCAAAGGTGGATCACTTGAGGGATCTGGGCATTACAATTGATTCTAAATTGACTTTCGGCACTCATATCGACTTGGTTGCCTCGAGCGCTTCGAGACTCTTGGGATATGTCTTCAGAAAGTGTACTGAATTTCATGATATTAAAGTCATCACATGCTTATATAATGCTTTTGTACTAGGCAAGCTCTCTTTTGGTAGTGTAGTCTGGAACCCACAATATGAGGTCTATATTGAACGTATAGAACATATCCAAAATAAATTTCTAAAATTTATCTCTTTTAAAAACAATTATGCGATTCAGAGTCATAACCTCGAACTGGCTCGGAAACACTTCAATATTTTATCTCTAGCGAACAGAAGGAAATTAACAGATGTAATGTTTTTGTATAAAATAATTAATTCTTATTACGACGCGCCCCAAATTCTTTCTTTAATTAATTTAAATGTTCCACAAGTTAACCTCAGATCGAACGAAGCATTTTTTGTACCCTTCAGAAGAACAAATTGTTCACAGAACTCTCCATTGTGCAGAATAGCAAAAACTGCGAATAGCCTTTACAATTCAGTTGATTTCTTCCACATGTTGCCTTACACTTTTAAGCACAAAATAAGATTGACTCTGTTAAGAAACTAGGTATTATTGTTGAGCTCTATAAGTAGATATACTTGCCTCTAGGTTTTAGTGTTTTTTTTTGTATAAGATTTTCTATTTTGATTATATAATTAGGAATTTGTTATGTAATGTATCGATTAATTTTGTGGATACTTTTCTGGGTGTAAACCTGTTGTATTCCTTATGGCCACCAAATAAATAAATAAATAAAAATAAATAAATAAAAATAAAAAAAAGAGTGTATTTTGTAATTTTTTTTTATATAATATTTTTTACTTTTTTCTTTATTTTCCTTCTTCTTTCTCTCTTACTTCTCTTCAATATTATTTTTCTATGCACTGTGGTCATTTAAATGTTCGATCTCTTTTAAATAATTTTGCTCAATTTAAAGCACACGTATTGAAGTATGATTATCACGTATTTGGTGTCTCGGAGAGCTGGCTGAGTTCGAATATCGATGATGACAGTCCTTCTCTGAATGGCTACGACTTTTTTAGACAGGACCGCACTGGTATGAGGCGATGGGGTGGCGTGGGAATTTATCTGAAGTCCAACTTAAAATCTACTGTATTAAAAAGTGAGTGTAGGAACATAATTGAACATATTTGGCTGAAGGTAGAGGTAGAGAACCAATCAATTATTGTTGGAAATATTTACAGACCTCCTGGCTCTAGCTGTCAGGAATTTCTAAATTATTTTGAGGACGTTTTAATTGATTTCTATGCCAACAATGACCGGATCTTGTGTTTTGGTGATTTTAATATAAATATGCTGGACAATGATGATTCTCATGTTATTCAGTTAAATAATATTCTGGATACCTTCAACTTAGGCCAGGTGGTATCTGAACCAGCGAGGGTTTCTCACCTCAGTTGTACATTAATTGATTTGATTTGTTGTAGTGTTGATATTGTGCGGGATGTTGGTGTTCGAGATATTGGCACTTACTAGTTTATGTTAAACTAAATTTGATTACTGCGAAAACACAAAATGCTCAATATATGTTTAGGTCTCGTAACTAAATAGTGTTGCCCACTTTGTAATGAATTTCTAGCTCAGTCGTACTTATAACTTATTATTTGGCTCATTCACCAATTTGTAAGGATAGAGCAAAAGTTAATTTACTTAGTTTATTTAAAGGCGTGGATTAAACGATTTCACAACAACAACTATATATTAACTATATGGTTAAATTACAACTTATGGTACCATGTGCACTGCAGTTATGAACATAAGATGAAAATTGACTTAAAATTAGATTACAAATGCAATAAAATACAATTGATTACTGAGAATTTGATTTACCAAAATGATGAAAATGAAATTAGCTTTGGTGTTTAACAAAATTAAAATAAATAAAATCTAGGTCTTTGCAATTCTTTCATATAAGTAACGCGTTACCTACGTTCCCAACTGTTCTTATATTATCCGCAAATCACGTGATCGTTTGGGACCTCCTCTGGAAACTTCAACTGCCTGTACCTAAGCTTCCTAGCTATAGGCGTGTCCAGGGCTTACCAGTCATTCCAGGAATAGTTCCCAGTTGTCTGCACGTGCCTGCTATCGGATCGACTGTCACCACAATGATCTGTGTGACTGTTGTCTTGTAGGAACGTTGAACGTTTACATGAAAAAAATAATTGGGTGTCTTAGACCGGTGTACACTGCTAATTATAATTATACAAAAGAGTATCCTATGGACCTCAGTTTGATATACAAGGTTTTAATCAACAACTTGAAAATTCACTGGTTACATAATCAGAACTTAAATTGCAATTTAAGTTCAGCAAAAATTATAGATAATTATGATTAAATGACACTATGAATAATTACTGCTACTCAAGGTATTTCGTTTCTTTAATTATTAGAGATATGAAATTCAAAGGAAATGATGATTGAAATTAGAAATTTAAAAGAAAATTATGAAAAAATTATGAAACTTGTCCAACAGTGGCTCTCGGCAACTTCAAATAGAAAATCACTAGACATTAATAAAAAAAAAGGAAGAACGAGGTATAACCTCTCTTAAACAAGTCTAATGACTCCAAATAGGTACTTAATTTATTAAGATGGCGTTACAGTCTTTGGATCGCATTAATTCAGTCCAATTTCAAACCGACCTAGAGAGCGCTTCTTGGAACTCCATTTATCAAATTGAAGACATAGACAAGAAGGTAGATTTTTTAACAACAACTATATTAAATATTTTTAATACACATGCTCCATTAAAATTAAAAAATAGCCAAAGAAGGCCATATAGTCCATGGATAACTGATAACATCAGACTAATGAAAAACCTTCGAAATCGGGTACTTGGTCGTTTTAGACGCACCCGTGATCCTGTTCATTGGGGTTACTATAAGGATTTAAGAAATTTAACAACAACTGCTATCAGGGCTGAAAAAAAGGCATACCTCAATCAAAAATTTCAAAACTGTAGTCCTAAGGAAAAATGGGCTGAACTGAGAAAACTAAATATTCTTAAAAACAAAAGTAAAAATATTCCTGATAACCTAAAAAAGTTGACGATTTAAATATCTATTTCACTCAAATTGCACAAAATAATAATATTCCTAAACCAGATTTATTAAATTTTTATAAAAATAATTTACTACATAATGAATCTTTTTCATTCACTCAGGTTGATGACGAATTAATTAGTAAAATTATTTTTAATATTAAATCTAAGGCTTTTGTGGCAGATAACTTAAACATCACATTAATTTGTGTATGCTGTCCCTTTATAATACCCTATATAACTCACATCATAAGTAGTTGTATAGGGAAGTCATACTTTCCAAGGGACTGGAAACTAGCCAATGTTTTGCCATTGGCTAAGATTAACAACCCTACGGAGTTCAGTCAACTGTGATCAATATCAATTTTACCGACTTTTTCGAAAATCTTGGAAAAAGTGATGGAACTTCAGATAGTCAGCTACGTTTATAGACTTAATATTATTCCCCCCGAACAATCGGGGTTTAGAGCCCGGTATAGCTGTTCCACTGCACTGACTGATATAGTGGATGATGTGCTCACTTCTCAGGATTCTGGTGGTGCGACTGTCTTGGTACTATTGGATTATACCAAGGCATTTCACATGGTCGATCATATCATGGTTGCTATTTTGGGGTATATTGGCTTTGAGGAGCCCGCGTCCTCATTCATATTTGCATTTTTGTCAGATAGAAAGCAGCGTGTCTGTCTCGAGGGCAATAGATCCGACATCTTGGCTGTCAAATGCGGAGTGCCTCAGGGTAGTATACTTGGCCCACTCCTTTATTGCATATATACTTTTAAGATAACAAATGCCTTAAAATATTGCCAGTATCATCTATATGCTGACGGTACACAAATTTATATATCATTTAAACCTGCTTTGGCGGCAACTATCGCGGATCGAATCAATAGTGATTTAGATGATTTATTGAAAATTTCGGAGGATCATCTATTAAAGATGAATCCCAGCAAATCTATTGCTGTTCTTTTTTGCAATGAAGCTTATAGAAGCCAATTACAGGAGTATAAAACTTAAACTTGGTAACAATATATCATTTAAGGACTCAGAAATCTAGGCCTAATTATAGATTGCAAGTTAAAGTTTAAGGAACATATTACTCTATGTTTAAGAAAGGCATATTCGATGCTTAAAGCAATTTATTCACATAGGTATTATTTATCACAAAAAACTAAGGCCATGCTTTGTGATGCCCTAGTCTTGTCCCATTTTAACTTTGCTGACCATTTATACGGCTCTTTTTTGGACAGTGTAGATTTGAAGAGAGTCCAAAAAGCCCAAAACTCCGGTCTCAGACTGATATTTGGCATAAGGCGTAGAGAAAGAATCTCCCATAAATTGCCCGAAGTGGGGTGGCTTAACATGGCCGGGCGGCGTACCTTGCATTCTGCTGTATTTCTTTACAAAATAATAAAATTCAAATGTCCTCCATACTTTCATCAAAGGCTAAAATATCGAACAGACGTGCATAATGTAAATATTCGTAGACTGAACCTTTTAACAATACCATCTCATAAAACAGAAGCATTTAAGAAATCCTTTTCCTATCAAATCGCCTTGCTGTTGAATAGGTATGGAGTCAGGGACTTTTCTATGTCAGTTTCCTCTTTCAAAGGGAAAATTAAAGCAATGTTGCTCCGAAATAATTAGACTGCCATGTCTTACATGACTATCTCTCGTTCCTTCCTTCTATGTCTTCCTGTCTGTCTCTCTCTCTCTCTCTTTCTTTCTTTTATCTTGTAATATTTATTTATTATTATTATTATTATTATTATTTACTAAGTTAAGTAATAGATAGTTATTGTTTTTAAGTATATCTGCAGTGTGCCATTTGTATATCTAGTTTAAAGAACTGTTTTATTTCATTTTCTTTGGCTCTAGCATCTGCTTCTTTCCTGAGGAAAGCTGATGCAGCCTTTTTTTTATTCCATTATGTCATCATTACTTTGTATTTGATTTTTCTTTCTTGGAATAAAAAGAAACTTTTATTATTATTATTATTATTGAAAATGAATTTGCACAAAAAATTAATTTTGATCAAATAATCGATCAATTTGCTTCGATTAAAAACCGAAGAAAGGCTCTCTAGGTAATGTTTAATTAAGTTTACGTTTATATTTTATATTCCTGTAAATAAAAAATATACGTTTAATGTTATGATGTAATATTTTTTTTCTAGCGTATTACACAAAATATAGGTTTGTTTTAGGCGCCAGCGGATAGGTTTGCCCCCCGGCGCCGACATTTCTAGCTACGCTACTGTTAAAAGAGATCATCAAACTAATACCAAATGATTCGGAAGCAATTTTACCAATTTTTAAAATCGGTGAAAATGGATGAGTTTGTTAATGATGCGGAGGGGTTCGGTAGGGAAGGTTTGGATTTTGATCTCATCGATGAAGAATATTAACTTTTTAGATGATCCTTTTTTTAAGGTAGTTGTTTTAAAAATTGTTTTTTATTTTAAAATTCAGTCCCCAAAGATTAATGTAGTTTTAGAATAGTTAGTTTCTAACTTAGTTTTAAACGTTTTGTGTCACAATGTATTTTTTTCATTTTTATCAGTGTAAGTTACTTTCTTGAATCTTGATTTTTTTTAATAATATTTATAGGAACTTATAGGTTATTTTTAGCTATTATTAAACCTGATATTTCATGGTAAAGTATATTTTTAACTTTGCCTGCCGTGTTTATTGTTCCGCTCAATAGTGTACTAGTTTGCATTACCGTGGTGTAACTTTTATAATAAAAATTGTCTTAATACCATATGCTTATTCTTGACCCTTAATATGACTGTTGATAGCTACTTTGTTAATTAGCAACACAAATTCATGAATCATAACATTCTATCTAACTACTTCATATGAATTTAGCAATAAAATGTCAAGTATCTTAAAGCTATTTGTGCATAAAAATTCGGTCATCTCTATTTTCCAATAACAAAAAAGTTGATTTTTAAGAAATCTGTAATACTTATGACCCTCTTTCTATAAAAGGATGTTGAATAAATACCATTTTCTTTAGTATAAATATAAACAGTCATTGCGTAAATATTTTAGGCGGTTTATATAACTCATAATATTAAAAACGCCTTTTTCTTAAAAACATGTAATTGTGGGTAAACATTGTATTGCATAACACCATTCAACTAAAGTTACAGGAGAGGCATCGATAAGTCGATCCTCTTCAGTTGCATCGCTGTGGTGAGGGGCCCATGCGATACATCCCTATCCGAAGAGGAAGAAGTCATTCCAGAAAAGGAAGTAATGACCCCTAGCACTTCAAAAGGTTGGTTGCACATTATAAAAATAAATATTTTTGTTAGTTGGATTTTTTACTCGCACTACACAAATATATTATGTAATAAAATAAATACCTAAAGTACATATTTTCCATAGGTAAATCATTGGAAAAAAAGAGGAAAGAAGATGAACCATTGCAGGAAATTGTAGAGGTAGCCAAAAAACTTTGTGCAAGCATTTCTTCTGGAAAACCCAACGCAAACTTGAAGGTTTCAGAATATGTGTATGCCAGATCGGAAGACATGTCTGCAGAGGAGGCGACACTAAAACGGAGGCAAATGCTGGAAATTTTAGAAAATTAATAATTTTAATTTAAATTCACTTATTTGTATCTTTTAAAACAATAAATAAGTATTAGTGTAATTAAAAAAATTCCTTTTGTTGAGACTTCTTAATATTTTATTTTAAAAGTTAACAGAGAAGTATGTAATTAGGAGAATGCAAAAAAATAATTATTTTATTTAAATAGCGACAGGCAGCGCTCGTTTAATAGATATAAACACAAAAGTAACAGTTAGAGCAACAATGTACGAGTTCAACAACTAATACATACACCCTACATCTAATATAGAGGAAAGGAAGGTAATTTGGAATAGTGTTGGTAATTTGGAATAATTTAGTTCTCGCGATATCCCTAGCTCCATCTATGCCATCATGCCGACGTATTAAGTGGATTTACATCTACATTATTTGGCATACTGAAGGTTAGCACGTGTTTATAAATATCAGTTTAGCAGTGGCAATCGATAGTAAATAAGGTGCTCTTGGAAAACTTTTTTAGAAAGTATAAAATCCATATTTATTTAAGACATCTTTGAAGAAAAGTTTTATTTTTTTTAAAAAGATTTTCGGGGTCTATATACCCTACAAACATAGATATATATTTTAAGTAGCTTGTGTGTAAAGCAAAAATTTGAACGATTTTTTGGAATGCTGTAATGTTGGTAATTTGGAACACTGTTGGTGAAACTAATTTAGAGTATTCCAAATTGCATTCAATTTTATGCACCATGAATAAATTCTTTTGTCTTGAGTAAATAGTTTTTATTTTTATTTTTTCAGATATGTCGTCACCACATATCTGCAGAAATCGCAAAAAGTGGAATGCCACTGATATGTCGAATGCAATTGCCGCAGTTCGTAATGAAGAAATGTGCTATTTAAAAGCTTCGAAGCAGTTTAGCGTGCCTCGCTCGACACTGTTCAGAAAAAGCTAGTTTTTAATGATGATGCCCTTCACATGGAAAGTAAATTTTATGGTTTAACTCAACAAGATTTAAGGAAACTGGCTTATCAGCTGGCTGTAAAAAATATCATTCCAAATCCTTTTAGTAACAACGTTGCAGGCAGATATTGGCTTAAAGGTTTTTTGCGCCGAAACAAAAATATTTTGAGTGTACGTAAGCCAACAGGCACATCATTTGCCACAGCTCGTGGCTTTACAAAACAGCGCATGACTGAGTTCTACAATCTCCTAGACAAGGTGTGTGATGAAGAAAAATTCACAGCCAATAGAATATTTAATGTGGATGAGACGGGACTGTCCATTGTCCAAAGTAAACATCCCAAGATCCATAGAACGCCGAGGTAAAAAACAAATTGGTGCCATGACATCAGCAGAGAGAGGTTCCTTGATAACTGTCGTGCAATGCATGAGCCCCACGGGTATATTTGTACCGGTAATGATTATATTTCCCCGAAAAAATATAGCTGAAGCGCTTATGAGGGAGTCTCCACTAGGTTCTATAGGTCGAGCTCATCCATCCGGATGGATTCAAACGTGTTTATTCACACAGTGGTTTCAACATTTTGTTAATTATACAAAACCATCAGAAGATTCGCCAGTTTTGTTGATATATAAATCTAGAGTATATCGGAAAATTTGCCTTAATTTGAAGCATCTTTTGTTTCTTTTTTTAATATTTAAATAACATCAGGGCCATCTCATATTAAAGTAAATTAATTTTTTCGCAAAAGTAGGCTACTATAATTTACAGAGTAAATCATGTTTTCAATTTCATAAAAAGTTTTCGACGTTTCAATGGAAACTAATTCAGTGCATCATTGTAACCAGTTAACTTGACAACTACGTCAAAATATTACAACGTAAAATATTCGCGTTTGCCTTTTGATCCTTCACGCATGCGTACGTGCAATTTCATATATTTTTTAGTTCTTTTTTCTTGATTTTGGGCATTGCCATGGGTTAGATTGGGTTAGTTTAGGTTAATTTTGTTTGGTTGCGCCCCCGGAACCAGCGAAGCGAGCGGAGGGACACGCGTAAAGTGAAATATTAGGACAACACCGAGCTGCTGCCAAATGCGCAGGTCCCAAGGTCGAAAATTTGAGGTAGATAGACGCGAGTCGTAAAACCAAACTGACAGTAATTGGCAACAAATTGCCGAAATTAAGTGAACGACAATATTCATTACAAAAATCAATTGGCTTAATTCTTGGTGGCAGAGGTCAAAAAGAAGTGGGACAGCTTTACTCCGTGAGTCGCTATACCATTTCTAGGACTATTTAAAGGTACAGGGAGCATGGCGCTCTAAATTACCGTCTTGGAGCATGAAGACCCAGAAAATTAACGCGACGACACGAGCATTATGTGGTTTTAAGGGCACGTCGGTGTCTCTTTAGAACTCACAACTCTTCAAGGATTAGAAATGCACTCCATGCCGCCACAGGCGCCCAAGTGTCAAATTGACTATCTCTAAAAGTTTGTCTAAATGGCTATAATTATTATAATTTTTTGTTTATAGACCGAGACGTAGAGCAAAATGTCAGTTATTAAGACCCAGACACCGGGCGGTTCGCCGAATATGAGCACAAAATCATTTAAATAGGGGAAATAAATGAATGGCGGCGATGGATGATTGTCGATGAAACAAGAATTAATTTGTATCATTTCGACAGTAGAATTTTGGTTTGGAGGGAGTCGAACGAGAGATATGGCAGTTCAAGAACTATTTGGAGGAGGGGGAGTAACAGTATCTGCAGGCATTATGTATAATGGAAAAACGGAGCTCTATGTTACTAACGAGACAGTAACAGCAGTTTCGTATAGGGATCGGTGTATTATTCCAATAGTTGTTCCCTTTGCGCAAAACTTCGGACATAATTTTATACTGGTTAACGACAATGCAAGGCCGCATCGCATCGGACTTAAATTGTCAACGAAGTTTTGAGCACCAACGGGATTAACTGTATGGTATGGCCAGCGAAGTCTCCAGACAGTAACCCCATAGAGCACGTCTGGTCAAAATTAAAACTTCGTTACGATCCAGGGAGGAAGGGTTTGAGAATATTAAAATTTAGTACAGGCAATACATGAGGAATGGAATTTAGTTCCCCAAAATCTCATAAATAACTTAGTTTTAAGTATGCCGAGACGATGACGTGATGTTTTCCGTAATAGGGGTTGTCCCACAAAGTATTAAAACTTTTTGGCGGTTGTTTATTACACAAATTTTATTAGGTAGGTTCTTTTTCAGTATAATATGATGATACTGCTTCATTTTTCTTTAGGTAACTTTAGCAAAATGTGTTTCAGTTTTATTTTATGTTTTATTGCATTAAACAAAACTTATAATGATGTATGGCCTTCAATAGAGCTTATTTAGAAATAAATCATTTAACAAGTAAATTAAAAAAAATCCTTCCCTGTATATAGACAACAACAGTTAAATTTGATAACAAAAATGTAAACATGTTATCTTAGTATGAGAATCTAAAATAGAAGAAAAACAAAAGGAGCTGACGCATCAACTTCATGAAAAGGACGCACCTCGTTTATTATGTGAGATAACACAAACATACGGAAGACCTCCTGATGGTATACACCAGCAACTCCAGAAATATACAGAAAGGTTAATCAGGTTATTGCCAAAGTCCGTGAGATAATCTTAAGTTTAACAACGTAGGTAAGATTTTTGGAACTTTCAACGTCTTAAGCCATTTCGGATCAATTACGGATTTCTGGGTACTCTGTATACTAAAACATGTAAGCGCTTTCCAAAGTATACTATTTTTTATCAGAAAATTTAAAAAGTAATTTAAATAAGGAAGGCTACAAACTGCAAATTATGGCAAACTTTCCGATATACCGATTTTCAAGATATTTAAGCAATTTTTTTAAACGCTATCGATAAATGAAAATTCACGAAAATGTCCCGAGGTATGAAGTCAATGACTACATCAAACCGATAAAAAAATTACTTCTGCATATTTGGGAGATATGTGAATATTTTGAAATTTGTGAGGCAATTGCGAATATCCCTGTATAATTTGCATATGGATCTTTTTCGGTATTTAGTACAAGTCAGCTGATTTGTAAAGCATTGAGCTTTATTATTTCGAAAACCGCAGTTAATTCCATCAATTGGACGTAGTTATGCAGAAACCTACCAACCCACAATACGTTCAAATTTGAACCAACCTCGACCATTGCCATATATTTTTATTTGCAGAAGCCTACCAACTAAATATATAACTTGCTATAGGGTTAACTAACCAACTTTACACATTTTATTAGGTTTGGCTTTTTGCAGAAAGAGCTCAACCCACTTGGTTAACAAAAATAATAATTTACTGCGACCAAGTGGGTTGGTTGTTTTCTACGTTGATCGAATTTTGGCATAAGCGGGGAAAATAATTATGTTGTGACAGTTGGTAGTTTTCTGCATAATATGGAATCTTTACATAACCTAAAAATATTTTCTCATTGTCGATGGTCGATGCGAAACACCGAGTGATTTAATAATTATTATTAAATTTAATAATTGTACCCTGTATTATAAGTACTTGAAAAGTGTATTTTAATGTGACTGAGAAGAGTCAGGAAACATCATGTTTAGTTCAAGAACAAATCAAATTTTTGATTTACTTCAAGAAAAGAAAAAGGAAATAGGTAAGTGTAGAAAATATTTGTCAATACTAGCATTTAAAATAAACTTTGATTTTAATAAGATTGTTATTTTGGATGATGAAATGATTGATCTCTAAAATGTCAGAAATGCAGCCAAAATATACTATTTCGAACTTATTGTGGGTTGGTAGGTTTCTGCATAATTACGTCCTTGTAGGACAGTCGACAAAAGTAAGAAGGCGCTGCAGCCAGACCGAATGAAAACAATTACTGCATCTTTTGGCCTTTTAATAGCTTTTAAAATATATTTTTAGTATAAAAAGTTAGTTTAAAAATTATTAGCGTCTAAATCCCACTATCCGTTCCAGCCGCATGGTACGCATACACGCTACGGATATGGAGATACAATAATATATACTTTGTGACCGTTTGTTTCCGTGACCTCGGTGGTCAAGAGGTATGGATATTCTCTTATCACCCAGGCGATGCCAGTTCGATTCGTGCTGCTGCCGAACTTTTTTTTCTTTTTTTTTATGTAAAAAAAAGAACAAAGTGGTTTGGTTTGGTCTCTCAAAAGCAAAATATTTAAGGCATTGGTCAAGTCTTCGTCATCACAAAGTCAGTATCCAAATTCGTGAAACGAATAGTGGGATTTAACCTCTTGTGTGGTGAGGGGTTATTACCCATATTAACTGTATATGGGCCCTTGAAGTAAATATCCAATGCACGGGCAGTATTTTTTTTGAAATTGCAATAGCTATCTTTTATTAATTTAGTTTCTTGTAGTTAGTGAAACGAAAACTAAGAAACCTGATAATATTACCATTGAAAGGGGCAACCAATTCCCATTAAAGAATGCTATATTTAATGTTGACAATGTAGAGATACCGGAGTATTTGACTACATATGTAGAGGTATATGATGATAATAACAGTAGTCAAAATGTGTGTAGCACTAAGGCAGCAATGTTGCCCGAAGAAAGTCAAGAAGAGTCCACCAAAGATTTATTATTCAGAGAGAATACTTTGATTCAATCTTTTTCTGGTAAGAAGCTTACAACCATTATAATATCCCACATCCTATATATATTTTTTTAATTTTAGATAGAGATGAAAGTCAACCATCTTGCTCTAATGTGAAAATAATAGTAGAAAAATTACCAGAAGCAAATGAAAAACTGTTAGAAGAGTTAGAAGACGACGTTATTTCTGACAGAAAAAAGATAAGTTATCAGAAAATATATATATCTAAAGAACATCATTTTTAGAAGAAAAAAACACATGGCTTTGGTTCCGAACCGGAGGATAACGATGATTCCATTTGCTTCCCTAATTACGAAGCAGCAACTAATGAATCTCTTAGCTCAGATTCTGAACCAATGTCTATGAGGCAAGAACACGTCGTTGCTGATTCTGATTTACTTACTACTAATTTGAAAATTAAGGACTTCGAAGGTAGACCACCGAAAGGGAGAAAAAGAAAATACTAAAATCAAAACAGGGCCGAGAGAAAAAAAAAGAACAGCAATGAAAAATATTTCAACTACATAGGAAAAGAAATTGAACCTAAAACATTTAATGATTACGATTGTAAATGCAAGTTAAAATGCTCTGAATATGTACCTGCAGAGGTACGAAAAGCAGAGTTTCAAAGGTTCTGGTCATTAGATTGATACGATTGTCAGAACAATTTTATCGCAGCAGGAGTTCAGCAATTTACCAAAAAACGAATTTATAGAAGAAATCCAGAAAAAAGAAAATTTTCAAGACGATATAAAATACAAGACAAAGTGGTGTGTCGAGAAATGTATGTTAAAACGTTTGGAATAACGACATTTAGGGTTAATACTGCCCTAAAGAAGTTTATAGGTAGTATCCCCTTAACTGACCAAAGAGGTATTAAGCAAGGAGGACAGAATAAACTTCCAGAAGCCAAAATTCAACAAGTAGTTAACCAAATTAACAATATTCCGAAATATAAATCTCTCTATCGTCGAGAAGAAACAACGGCTGAATTTTTGCCGCCTGAATTAACTCTAGAGAAAATGTATGAGGTTTACTCCGATGAAATTGAAAATCCTGTAAGCATGGCATCATATAAGAAAATATTTTATAAACGATTTAATTTAAGATTGAAGCCCCCAAAAAAGATACTTGTATCACTTGTGATAGACTAAAGATACAAGTCGATAACGAAATAGATCTGCAAAAAAAGGAGACACTACAAAATGAATACAATGAGCACTTAGAGGCAGCAAAAAATGCTCAGCATTTAAGAAGGCTGGACTTTCAGTTGGCTAAAGAAAATGAGGAATACGAGTGTCGTACTTTTGACCTGGAAAAAACATTGCCCCTACCAAGAATACCAACAAACATCGTATTTTATAAAAGGCAGCTCTGGGTGTACAACTGCGGTATTCATAATGGAAATGAAGATCAAGGATATATCTATGTCTGGACTGAAGTCATCGCAGGAAGAGGGGCTCAAGAAGTGGGTTCCTGTCTTCTTTAACACATAAAAACTAAGGTGATAAAAAGTGTCCGTCATCACATCCTCTGGAGCGATTCTTGTGGCGGACAAAACAGGAATATCAAACTTACACTTATGTTAAAAGCTCTCTTACATGAGTCCCCCACTCTAATTGATATAACTTTAAAATGTTTATCTTCGGGACATAGTTTTCTACCAAACATTCCGATTTTGCACAAATCGAATCCGCACTAAAAAATCAACAAAGACTCTATTTGCCCTCCGAATATTTGGAAGTCATGAGACACTGCAGAAAAAAAGCCTTTTGTGATAACCGAAATGATGTGCTTTGTATGCAGTAGATATTTTGTATTTTCGGAGAATTCGGTCGATCCTGTCAGTTGTTCCTTTGATGTACGGCAGTATAGTTTTGGGTTTTCCTGTGATATCTTCTTTTTGTTTTTCCTTTCGATGCTGTTGTTGTTGTTGTTTTTGATATATATATATATATATATATATCTTCTTCATCAGCATTCCTCCATCCACTTCTGGACATAGGCCTCTTCGTATCTCTTCCACGTCTGTCGATCTCTAGCAATTCGGGACCAGTTTTTTCCCACCACTTCCACAATGTCGTCTATCCCGCGTCTCTGTGGTCTACCTCTGCTTCGCTTGGTCTCCCTGGGTCTCCAGTGCGTTACCTTGACAGTCCATTTTTCGTCCTGCTGTCTTGCGACGTGACCTACCCAACGCCACTTCAGCTCTGCCACACGTGATATGACGTCAGCCACCTGCGTTTTCCTCCTGATTATTTCGCTTCTTATTCTATCTCGCAAGGACACCCCCAGCATAGCGCGCTCCATCGCTCTCTGTGTTCGTCTTAATCTGTTTGCACTTTGTCTTGTGATGGCCATTGTTTCGAGGCCATAAGTAGCCACGGGCAGAATACATGTGTCGTATACCTTACGTTTTAGGTTTATAGGGATTTCCTGATTTTTAAAAATATGTTGGAGTTTGCCGAAGGCGGCCCAAGTAAGTCCAATTCTTCTTGATATTTCTGCTCTTTGGTTTTCTTTTCCCAATTTAATAGTATGACCGAGATATATATATTCGGTAACATTTTCGATTATGCTGTTATCTAGGGATATATACAGTTGGTCTGGAC
>MU191730.1:16461-33656 GCA_016904865.1 Pissodes strobi
ATCTGTATTCCAAAAAAGTTGCGGTAATCAAGACTAAAATTGAACCCATGTTATTAAATCATATCTTGTCTACAATGTTTAAAATGAAAAATAACAATAACTATAAAAGCATGAAAAAAAATTATATTCCCGCTTATAATCGTCGGGATGTATTGGTTCATTATAATACGTGTGTCAAATACTAATTTTTATCTACAACCATCGTTAAATCAAAGTTTCCAGAATATATTGTATTCTGTAAAATTGGATTAAAGGCACAAAATACTTAACTAGAAAGCGATATTTTAACATTTACATCAACCGAGACGTCAACACATATGTTGGCATTTCTCTTTGCCATAATAGTGGCTCTTGGATTGATTATTTCTAATTCAATTCCATATATAAGAAACTAGATATTTAGAATTGGTATAAAATTTAAATGAGAATTCAATGAAAGCTTTTTAATGCTACTGAACAGCAAGCAGGATTCAAAAGTTTCCATTTCTGAACTTTTGCAAAACTAGATAAGTCTCTTCAATTGCTATTTTTGCTATAAGATTTTTGTTATTTGTAGTACCAAAATAAAAAAAATATTCGTAAATCATACACAGGTTGTTGTGTTACACTTGACTCTTAAATAACATCAATATGTAAATTTAGAATTACTGGCTCTAAGTAAACGTATTTTGGACAATTGTTAATAACTCGTTTGCTTCAGTTGAATATGTTTTTATACAAACAGCTAAGATGGAAGTGCGATTTTATTAAAGGTGGATCTCGATATTTATTTATTTATTTATTTATTTCTTTATTGCCATCAAAATTATAAAAAGTAAAAATAAGCCACGTCACAAAAAAATACAAGTACCTAAACAGACTTTTAAAATGAAAATGTTTACACTAGAAAGTATGTAAAATAGATAAAATATAACACATACAAATAATTTATAAAATCTAAATAATAACATGAATAACATTTAGAAATCAAAGGAATAAATACACCTATCTCTTGCAAAATTTAGACCTGCCTTTCTGAATATCTCGGCCCCCTCAACATTCCTTACCTCCTGAGGCAAAATTGAAAAGCCTTTATGCATCTATAATATTGACCCCTCTCATAGAAAGCAGGTATGGTGAGGAATCCTGAGTTCATTTCTGCCTCTAGTCACTATTGACATCCCATCCGCATAACCCTGTCTGTTTGTCATAAAGAATTGTTGGTTTTTCCCAACAAACATTACTAAAGCTACAAAGTATAAGCACAGGTATAAGGCTGGGGCTGTTAAAATTCCCAACTCTCCGAAAAAAGGTCTACAGGAAGTTCTAGGGTGTAAGCGCAGCATGCATCTGATAATTCTTTTTTGAGCCCTGAATATATTAATTGAATAGCGAGTTGAACCCCAAGCAGATATTCCATAGCTCAATTGAGATTGCACATAAGAATAATAAAATGTTTTTAAACTATCTAGAGACACTATATTACGGAGTCTTCTAATTAATGCACAAGCAGTGTTTAGTTTAGCTTGAAGTTTTAGAATATGTGCATGCCAGCTTACTGTTGCGTCCATATGAACCCCAAGGAATTTTATTGAATCTAAGTTTGGTATAGACCGATTTTGAAAATTAACATATAAAGATTCATTATGCATTTTGTTTTTATTATAGAGAATTAAACCTGTTTTAGTACCATTTAATTTAAGGGCATTTTGTTCACACCAACCTGCCATCACATGTATCATTTGTGAACAAGCCACCGAGAGTCCTGAGAGGGAAAAATCCGCCAGTACAACCGATGTGTCATCAGCAAACTGACAGACCCGAGAATCTCCCAAGACAACCGGTAGCTCATTCACAAATAGTAGGAAAAGCAGTGGGCCCAATATAGAACCCTGCGGAACCCCTTTGTGTATGGCTGTTGTGCTAGAAAGATAATTGATACCATTAACTTTAAGGCTTACTGTTTGACACCTGTTTTCCAAATATGGTTTAAGTAGTTGAAGACTCAGGCCTCTTACACCATACCATTCCAGTTTTTTTAAAAGTAGCTCATGGTCTATGGTGTCAAATGCCCTTGAGAGGTCAAAATACAAGCCTGCCACCGTTTAATTTTTATCGAGATGTTCAAATATCTCCTTTAAAGAGTAGCAAATTGCCATGTCTGTAGACTTACCCGGCAGAAACCCAAACTGGTTTTCTGCAAGAACCCCACAGTTGACAATGAATGGCAGGAGTCTATTGTAAATTGCCCTCTCAAAAACCTTTGACACTGAGGACAACAGGGATACTGGCCTATAGTTGTTGGATTCATGTTTGTCACCCTTTTTAAACACTGGCACCAATTTTGCAACCTTCAGAGAGTCTGGAAAGTACCCTGAAGAAATACAATTGTTAATAATAAAAGCTAGGGGTCCACAAATACTGTAAGCAATGTGTTTCAATAAAAATATAGGAACATCATCCATTCCAGAGGAATATTTGTTTGGTAAGGCCATAATTATTCTAAAAATTTCATTCGAGTCTACTGGTGTAAAAAACAAAGAATGGGGATTTTTGGCATTTTTCTTAAAACTCCCTACACTGGTTACATTTTGTGTTCTAATTGACAAGTTAAACTGATTTGAGAAAATATTAACTATTTGATGCGGATCTTCAATTATTTCTTTATCGGTGGAGCCAAGAGTGATGTTATTTTGTTTAGAAATTTTATTACATTCTTTATTAAAAATAGCCCACATTGTTCGGCTTTTATTTTGAGAGTTACATATTTTATTATTATTTTGAGCTTTTTTAGAATCTGATAAGAACTTTTTTATAATTTTTTTCTCTGTTTTATATTGAGTTAAAATGCACTGACTGTTTGTTTGTCTGTAAAGACTATATAAATCTTTCACTCTATTTGCAAAATTTCTCATTTCCATGTTAACCCAGCATGGAGCCTTTTTTATTCTGCTTGTACAAACCGGAAACGATATATTAAAGTAATATCATAAAACCCCTTGAAAAGCATCGTATTGATCATTAGGATGCGTCAGCCTGGCCACATCCGGCCCTCTCTCACAAGACAAATGATTCTGGAAATCTAAAATATTTGAGCCTGTAAAAAATCTTTTTCTGGTATAAATCTGACTAGCTTTCTCCACTAAGTATTTAATTTCTATTTTTTGGCTAAAATGATCTGACAAGTCAGTCACAACAGTATAGTATGTTACATTAGAAGTAGGAATATTACTTATTATATTATCGATGCATGTATTTGAATTGCCACTCACTCTGGTAGCTGCATTTGCATGTGGTGTTAAACTATAACTAGATAAGAGTTGCAGGAGAGACGTCAAGCCCATACTCTCTACAGAGAAGTCCACATTGAACTCACCACACATGATAAGATTTTTGCTTGGATCGTAAATCTCATCCAGCAAGATGTTGAGTAGACCGAGAAACTCATGATAGTCAGCCTGAGGTGATCTATAGACAGCTAAAACAATGAAATCTTTACATTTATAATTAACATTAACAAATTCAGACAGATAGAGTTCAAATATTTTATTTACATGCTCTATGCTAGTATAAATACTTCTATGTTTGATGGGCTCGTTCACGTAAATTGCTGTCCCACCACCTCTCATTTTGCTCCTTGCAGAATAGCTTACTAACCGATATGTGTCTAGCCTTACACTTTCAATACTGGAGTCTTACATCCAGTGTTCGGATACACAGAAGACCTCTGGGTGCTCCTGGGATAGAAAGACCTCAAGTTCCTGAACTTTGTTATTTAAACTTCTGACATTTAAATGTCCTATTGTCGTACTTATTTGACACTTGTTTTGTGATTTACCTGTGAGGTTAGGTCTTTGAGGCTTCGCCTTGAACAATAGCTTAAGGCTTTGTAAGTTCTCATTTGAAGTTATTGGAGAGGGGACTCTATTGTGTTGGTCACACCTAAAAAATTTTTGCCCCTTGCAAAATTGAACCTTTGATAAGCTACGCCTGCCGGCCAGAAACTTGTATCATACAATTTGTCTTTCAAGGGAAAATCCACTCCTACCATGAAACGTTTTTTTGACGGTTTTTTGATCCTTTGGTACACACAACTTAACCACAACATTACTGCTGTTACAGTTTGCCTTTGTCGCGATGTATTTGCTGACTACGTCTTCAGTGATACTCTGGTCAATTTTCGATAGAAAAATCCAAGCTTTTTTGTCGCTATTTGACTTGAATTCTTCAGAGATCTCCCCTGTCCCATAAAACATCTTTGTGTTTGATTTTCTTGCGTTTATTCCAGCCAGGGCCCCCTTTTGTCTTCTACTTTTGTTTTGATTTTCGGCCTCGATGACGTTGACATCATTTTGACGTTGATAGCGGCGTGTTCGCTTCTGATGCCGCTGGTATCCGAATCCGTCATTCGGATCGAAAATGAAACATTATCCGGTTTTTCGGCATTTGAATCGGATTTCCTGGATGTTTCGGATAGATTCGGTTTATCGATGGTAACATTTTTATTATTCGACTTGACAACATTGGAAAATGGCGCTGGCCCCACAACCTGCGGTTCGGGCTTCGCTCCATTTTCTCCGTCATTGGAATGTAATTGTCTCTTTTGGTGGTCGTGTAGACTTAATCTGTCCAAAAGAAAACGATTGTTCTCTTTTAGGATGAGATTTTTGTCTGTAATCTCATCCAATAGCTTTTTTAAATAAGATATTTCTAACTGTAATTGACTATTAGATTCTGGTTCTACCTGCAAGTTATTGTCCAGCTTGGCCTTTAAAGAGGTATTTTCATGCTTTATTTCGGCTAGAAGGCTTCTAAGGCGTTCAATTTCCACTTCTTTTTGATGTAGTTCCGGTTCCGATACAGAGGCAGAGGTTATGTCACCACCACAACAAATTAGGCGATTTTCATCGATAAATTTAACTTTATTGACGAAGTCTCTTTTAGCGCACGACTTATGGAAAGTCTTCCCGCAGGATATACAGATTGCGTAACCGCAATTTCGCGTTTTGCAACACTCGAATGTAGTTTCTTTATTGCTAACGTTTTTCGGCACATCACCTACCGACGCCATTTTGGAACCCAAAATACCCATAGAGAAGTGTAACAATTACTTGAGAAAGTAAGGCCTCAGAAGCTTATCAAGGAAATGCTGTGTGACGGATATCTGTTTGTTTCAAAGAGCATGGGGCAGCAACAGTAGATATTCGAGTTCGAATAATATATTTTCTCGAAACATTTCATAAACTGGACCTTACGTGAGTAAATTTTGACCTTAAACTCAGAATTTAACATAATATTGATTGTATAATAGAAATCAAACTAAATTATGGCTATGAACTTAAGAATTCCAAATAATCCGGACTTAAAACTGCGAGCTTAACTATATTCTTACTTTAACCCAGAATTAGACAAAATTTAAGTTCCCCTTTCTAAACTATTAATTATCTAAACTCTTGCTGTAAATTCAGAACTTAGAAAAACTGAAAATGAGAACATACTGGTTTAAACCTCACAATAATTAATACAACTGATAACTTAACATAGTTCTGATTTAAGTTATGATTTTACGATAATGTCGGCTTAATGCCCATGATTTAACAAAATGTTTAATTTAAACTAGAAAAAAACAAATTCTTACTTTAATCAGCCAAACTCCATGCTTCAAATTTAGGAAACTACTGACTTGACTCTGAATCTTCCAGAATTTACATTAAATTGCGAATTTAATACAATTTTGAGTCCAAGGTCAGAATTTACCAAAATTTTGCAAAATATTCTCATTTTAAATTACAAATTTGAAATATGGGTCTTAACTAAGAAAGATATGATAAAGCGCTATAAAAGTTCAAGATTGTGAGTTTCTAGTTTAAAATCATAGCTATAAATTAACCCAAACTAAAAATTTTGTTAAATTCCAAGTTCCAATCCAAAAGTATATTAAAGCTTAACAAAGAGTTGTATTCAAAGTTTTGTAAGTAGCACTTTCTTGAATTCCTAGATAAAGCCAGAATTTTGTTTAATTACTATTATAGTTTATTGCCAAGCTTAAAATCTGAGTTTATCAAAAACAAACGTTTTCTTAGAATGTTCAAATCTAATTTTGCTCTTTGAGACTTTTTTGATGATTTTTTAATAATCTAAATTAAAAAACGCTCTCTTTACATGTAGGAATAACTTGTTCTCCATATAGAAACGATGAAAAATCGCAAGTTGTTTACCTATACATCACAAGATATCAGTATTCAATAGATTCTTGCTTGAAAAAACTACATTACTACGCCTTAAAAAATATGGATCTGACGAATTTTGAGCAACTATTTCAAAGGCAGCCTTAAACTATGCCATACGATCTTTATAAAAAGTTATCGCTAAAGATGTTTCCTGCAGTTTCGTTTTTTTGTTCTACCAAAAGAGGCATTAAACTTAGCTGTTTTAGATTATACTTGTAGAACCATATTGTATGCATAGCATTGTTCAAGGCATGGTTGGAGTGACTTCCTTTGGACGATTTTATGGTATGCCTTATACTCTACTGGAATTAACACGCAAGTAGGTCAGTACATTTTCTGGATAGAATCAATAGTTTAGCCATAGAGTCTGCGTAGATTTTTTATGATTATCGAATAAAGATATATGTGTTGAATATTATTGCAATGGAAATATCTTAAAGGCAATTCAAGATAAATTCAATGATGAAGTAATGCGTAATTGACAAATTATTAAGTCCATAAATCACGCTAGCGAAACCGCGGACAAAAACTATTAGAAATATATTATACATAATTATACAAAGAATGTGCATTGCATGGAGGTGAAAAATACTAAGAAGATTTACATATTATTACAACTTTTGTTCACTTAACTTTTCATGGTCACTGAATGCGACAGGACGTACCAAGTACTACGAAGAACCTAAAATATTATTTTACAAAAAGATTTAAAAATAATCGTCCTAACATAGATTTAGGACAACGGGTTTCGTGGGAGACATGTCGCAACGTACAATTGGAAAAATCATGCATTAAAACACAACTTGGAGGACCTTCCTTCTCTTTATTCATGTGGGGGCGGGTTAATTTTTCATAAAAGAATTTCCAAATAGTTCTTTAGATATCGCGCACAGAGAGAGAAGTTTTGCTAAAAATGCTTCGTAATGGTCGGCATTTTCTGATATAGGTACCGATGACCTAGATTCAATGTATCTATGTTTTGTGTTTTAAGTAACACCCTGTATTTTTTTCACAATCGAATTCTGTTCAAAATTTAATGATGGACCACAAGTTGATATTTGCTTTAAAAATGGCGCGGCACGGGCCATAAATATTGTATTATCTTGAAAATATCAGATATCTGGTGGCCCTTCTGGGTTAACCGGGAGTTCATCTAACTTTTGTATTTTAAATAGCACCTTGTCTGTTTTCGCATTCGAATTCGGCTTTAAACTTCCTTTTTAATGATCATTTTTTAAATAAGTAAATTGGCCACTCTGATGTGTCAGTGACAATCTCCAAATTTTAACTGTTTTAATATTGTTATGTACTACCCTTTTATTTTGGTAGCATAAAATATGGCGTGTTCCATTTAAAATGTTATAGAAAAATGCAAACGAATTAAACATATAAAAAACATAAAATTCTATAATTTGTATTGAAACAATCAAATGGGAAATAACATTACCACTATTATGACAGTTTATTGTTAAAAATAATAAAATAGAAATAATTTGAAGTTTTTTAATTAACTGATAACCTCACAGACAGAGAGGTCGTTTTGATTTCTTTTGAAATAGCTCCAGTTGTGCCATCTTTGAAGCAAATGTCAACTTGTGGTCGACCCATCAAGTAAAAAGGAAATTTAAAGCATGATAGGAACATGCAAAAAATACCGGGTGATATTTAAAATAAAAAGTTGAGTGTACTTCCGACTAAACCGAAAGTGCCACCGACCTTCTTATATTTCTAAAACAATGCAATTTAAAAAAAATATATTATAATATAAAATCAAATAAAAAACTGGTAACAGTGGCAATACTGGACAACCTGGTGGTATATAACAGTGGCAACACTTGGCAACAGCAAAATGGTCGTGCATTGGTCACGCCTCCTCCGCTCCGCGCGTTTGAAAATAGGGGATTCCCCGAGTCTCTTTATGAATAAATTCGTCTATTTATTATTTTTAGAAGTAAATGTTAGGCAAGTCACGACAAGTGGATGGCGCGTATAAACATAGGTGTAATGTGTTGTACCTACTGTGTAGTAACCTGTTCAATAATAGTGAATAATAATTAATAGACTAATAATAGTGTTTGTGCAAACATTGTAAACCGACATTGCAATTATTATTATTATAACTGCAGTAGGACAAAGATAATAAGAGTGAACGGTTAAAATGTGAAACAAATTCATTTAAAAATCAAGCATTGATTTTTTGGTGCTCGGATCCGTCAATAATTATTATGAATTATTGTTCCGCATTTTTTGCCCTAAAAGGAAAATATATAGGTTGTCATTGTATCAAAACAGAACCTGTTTTTTAAATTAATATACCCTTTATCTAAAACAGTTCGAAATAAGTAATATAAGTATAGGTTATGTTTCCTGAATTATGCGTAGAATTCGATGCAGAATTGATTTTTTAAAAATAGTGTTCCATTTAAAAAAAATAAGTTTGATGTTGAATTCGTTTCATATTTTGGCCATTCACAGTACATTCATCAGTTTTTATTAAATTCAGCTTTTTCTGTAGAAATTAAATCGTAATGGCAAAACGAAGTTTACAAAGCTCCTTAACTGCTTGTTTGACTAAAGAGACTAAATCTTCAACAAACTCAGCCGAATCAACGGAAGAAACTGCAAGTTGCAGCCAAACAGTAAATTAGGTGTTGTATACAGAATAATACAAATGAAACAACACTATCTGAAAATAATATTCATGAGTTAGACATCGGTTGGTATTTTGATCAAAAATTTAATGATTATTTTAAGTATAAACTGTTGACGGCTGTGCGGATTCCAGATGAAAAATACAAGTTTCCTATATCCAAAAAAAGGAATTTAAAATTTCAATTAGGGTGGCTAAAACATTGGTTAAGCTATACCGCCAAAAGTGATGAAGGTGCAGTTACTTTTTTTCCACGTGAATTTAGTGGAAAAGGAGATTATCATCAGAAGCTTAACGTATTGGTTGCAAGACCGTTTAACAACTTGAATGATGCTATTGAGGTATTTCTTCAATACAGTAAAACTGACTATCACAAAAATGACTCCGTTTTTGCCGATAATTTTATCGTAACTTTTAATAGATCTGTGCCAGAAATCATGATGCAACTCGATTTCAGCCGTTCTAAGCAAATTGCAGAAAAGTAAAAAAGCCAGCACCTATAATTGGGATAATTATCTTGTGTGGACATCAGGAGTTAGCTCTGCCTAGTCTGGGCCAATAACTTTGGAGGAAATTTCAGGGCGTAACTGCGTACGCGCCTTTCATGTGGTGACAAAAATTTTATTGATCACATTCAAGGACAGTTGTTAAACGCAATATACATAAACCCAATAATTGAAAATAATATAATTGAAATTTGTGGCGAAATATTGCGACATGAAATTGTATAGTTAAAATAAAGAGCAAAATTCTTCTCTATTCTGATGGATGAAACTACAGATATTTCTCGTACTGAGCAGTTATCCCTTTGTGTAAGATACATAGATTTTGATAAAGAAAATGAAAACTCATCGTACACATTACGACATTTTTTTTTTAATTTGTAGCTGTCCATAATCCTACTGGTAAGAATTTAGCGACAGAAAGTTTACAAACCCTTGGAGTAAATTGCACTTACATCGGTGGACAGGGTTATGATAAGGCTGCTGCAGTGAGTGGTAGTTTTAAAGGCGTACAGGCTATAATAAAAGAAAAATATCCATCAGCAATATACGTGCGCTATAGTGCTCATTCTTTAAGTTTAGCTCTTGCCCATTCCTGTAAGGTTCAGAGTATTAGAAATTGCATCCGAACATTAAAGTCTATAGCAAATTTTATAAAAATATCAGCTATGCGCACTGTTACAAATACTAAATGGACTAAGTTGACATCCATGTGTGAAACTCGGTGGGTAAAAAATGATGATGGGGTAATTAGGTTTACTGTAGTTTTTAAACCATTTGTTGAAACACTAGAAGAACTAAAACAAGTAAAAGACATCGATCGAAACTTCCTCAAAAGCTTTGCAATTACTTAGAGCGATTATGACTACTGAGTTTATAATCAGTATGTTAAAAGCATCCACTATATATGTTTTTACTCCACCTTTATGCAGAAATCTGCAGACAGTGGGTTTTGATCTATTAAGTGCTGTTGAGCATGCGAATACTGTTATTAGTCAGGTCAGGAATATGAGACGGGATATGGATCAGGAATTTAAAAATATTTTTGAAAATTCCGAAACACATAAAGTCTGTGCATAAAAATCTCTTGAATAATTGCACGTCCGCAAAATCGCTTTGTTGAAGAATATTTTCGAATCACAATAGCAATACCATTTTTTTGATGGTTTAACTGAAGAATTATCTGAAAGATTTGCATATCATAAAAAATCACTTTCATCATTATATTTTCTAGTGCCAACTATGCACGTTACACACACAGTAAAAATAGAAGACTTATCTTTAAACGAAGAATTTTTGTACCTCGATACGTTATCTGCAGAATTACAGTTATTGACTCATTATCAGCATGTAATTGATCTATGTTCTCCTCTTTTACAAATTCTTGCGACATTACCTGTATCTACAGTCTCGTCGGAAAGATCATTTTCATGGCTGAGACGTTTAAAAGACTATTTGCGCAATACAACTGGTCAAGAGCGGCTAACAGGTCTTGCCCTTTTAGGCGTCAATAGAAACTTTAAAATTGATACCACAGAGATATTAAATCGTTTTGCGAGGAAAAAGTAAATAATATACACACACCGGCATAATCAGGGGAACGGGCAAAAATTACACTAAGTTTGACTTCAATTTTCTCTTGAACCCTTCACTCGATTTTGACTTTTTTTTGTTAAATTGTAGCCTGGTTCTTTAAGAATACATTAGAGGTATTGCTGATTTTAAACAATTGGCCCTAATGTCATATACAGGGCTAAAAAGAAAGTAATGTTTTTTGTCGATTTTTGGGACACTCTGTAGAGTGAACGAATGAAATTCGATATCATTGGATAATGCCAAATTACAGATTGATCCTTTCTGAACATTTTCTTTTTTTATTCACTCTGATACCTCGAATATTAAGGATGCTACAGGGTTTTGTTAAAAATAGTACTTTTTATGGGTCGATGAATTTCCCTTATTAATCTTTGTAGAGTGGACGAATGAAATTCGATATCATTCGATAATGCCAAATTAAAGATTCATCCTTTCTGAGTATTTTCTTTTTTATTCTTTCGGATACCTTGAATATTAAAGATGATACAGGGTTTTGTTAAAAGTAGTGCATTGGCCTACTTTTTAAGGGTTAATGAATTTTCGTTAATCTTTGATATGTTATAGAGAGGATTGAATCTAAAATTTTTATGGCATTAAGTTTCATTCCTGACAGTGTTACCGTTACCTATACAGGGATAAATAAAAGTCCCTTCCATGTTTTCCATTTTGTGAAATGTTATGTTCGAAGGCCTTTCTTCACACTTGATCCAGGCTTAGAACTGATCCAATTTGTGCTTTAGTGCATAAATTAGAGCGTGTTTAAAGGCCAACGGGCCAACCGAAAAAGAACAACAATAAATTAACGAGCAATAACGATTTAAAACATGAACAATAACAATAATTAGTGTTTTAATAACGCGTGTGACCTCCACGCGTCCATATGACAGCAGTCATCCGTCTTCCCATACTCATAATAACATTATCAACAAACTCTTGAGGCAGATTATCCCAGACTCAACAAGAGCTGGTGCTGCTTTTTCGGGATTTTGGACTGCGGAAATCCTGGATCTTAATCGCCGACCTAACATGTCCCAGACATGTTCGATGGGATTAAAGTCTGGAGAACACGCTGGCCAATCCATTGCCCTTAATTCTACAACATTTAGAAGGTCGGAGACACAATGAGCCACGTGAGGGCGGGTATTGTCGTGCATTAGCAAAAAGTTGTCTCCGATTTGGGGGCGAATGGTACGACATGCTGCTGTAGGATATCTTGGATATATCTATGTGCATTTAAAGCGCCATTAATAACAACCAACTCTGTTCGGGCTCCTAAACATATCCCACCCCAGACCATTACTGAACCTCCATCGAAGGAAACAGTAGGAGTAAAAGTAAACAATTCATGTGCTTCTCGGCGGCGGTATAGTCTCTCCCTGCTATCGATAGAGTTAACGCAAAAGCGGCTCTCATCCGTAAAAAGAACATTTGCCCACTGGTAATTTTCCCAATTTTCATGCTCCCTAGCAAAGTGTAGTCTCGCAACCCGATGACGTCGCTGAAGTTGTGGAGCTTTCTTCGTTCTATAGGCCTTCAAACCAACTTCTTTGAGTCTTCTACTAATAGTCCGATCATTTGTTCTTCTTCCACGTACCTACTTCCTCCAGCTCGTTTCTTAATTGTGGCACTGTTCTACGCCTGTTTCGTAGGGTTTGTAAGACTACAAATCTGTCATCTCTACCCTTGGTTATTCGTTTTCTGCCTTGGCCTGGTTTCCTTTTATTCTCCCCAGTTTGCTCCAACGTCTGACTTTACAGTAGATCGTGGATTTTTATTTTTCTAACATAAGAGTAAGATCTGCCATCTTCAATCAACGCTACGGCCCTAGCCACATCAGTAGGAGTCATATCACTCATCTTGGAGTTTTAGCAATCCAAATTTTGAATCTGACTTTTACCTAACTTTGACAAAACCCGATGACACAAACAAAACTGTATTAGGAAATGGTGTTAAAAGATTATACCTGCAAAACAGGTGTCGAACAGTACCTCAAATAAGAAGCCAACAAGAAATAAAAACGAAATATGTATTAACAGAAGGTTCATAGGAATAGCTATCAAAGTGAAAATGCGTTATTAAAACACAAATTATTGTTATTGTTGATGTTTTAAATCGTTGTTGTTCGTTAATTCATTGTTGTTGTTTTTCGATTGGCCCCTTGGCCTTTAAACACGCTCCAATTTATCCATTAAAGCATAAATTGGACCAGTCCTGGATCAAGTGTGAAGGAAAGCCTTCGAATATATCATTTCACAAAATGAAAAACATGGAAGGGACTTTTATTTATCCCTGTATAGGTAACGGTAACACTGTCAGGAATGAAACTTAGTGCCACAAAAATTTTAGATTTAATGGTGTCTATAACATATCAAAGGCTAACGAAAACTCATTGACCCTTAAAAAGTAGGCCAAGGCATTATTTTTAACAAAACCCTGTATCATCTTTAATATTCGAGGTATCAGAAAGAATAAAAAAGAAAATACTCAGAAAGGATCAATTTTTAATTTGGCATTATCGAATGATATCGAAATTCATTCTTTCACTCTATAAAGATTAAGGAAAATTCATCGACCCATAAAAAGTACTATTTTTAACAAAACCCTGTAGCATCCTTAATATTCGAGGTATCAGAGTGAACAAAAAAAGGAAACGTTTAGAAAGGATCAATCTTTAATTTGGCATTATCGAATGATATCGAATTTTATTCGTTCACTCTACAGAGTGTCCCAAAATGGACAAAAAAAACATACTTTCTTTTTAGTCCTGTATATGACATTAGAACCAATTGTTTAAAATCAGCAATACCTCTAACGTATTCTAAAAGAACCAGGTTACAATTTAACAAAAAAAAATCAAAATCGAGTGAACGGTTCAAGAGAAAATCGAAGTCAAACTTAGTGTAAATTTTGCCCGTTCCGCTAATTATTATGCCGGTGTGTGTATTCAGTTATTATTTTTCTAATTTTATTGTAAATGTGTTTTTAAGTTTAACCTGTTTTTCTTTTCATTAAAAGTTATTTCAAAACTATAGTTCTTTTTTAAACCCCAATTTTTCAAATGCCATAGGTCCAACCCCCCCCCCCCCCCCTGCTACACACACAGCCAAAATTTTGGTCCAGATACGGCCCTGACCATTCAGTATTTCTATGATGGATTCTTGATTTATTACTAGATAAAATTAACAAATCTTAGAGATCCTTTTGGAACTGATATAATATTATTGTGTGCGGCTCATATTCAAAGAACCTTTCAAAGTTTGAAAATTCAATTGTAAAAATCATAATACTTAGTAAATGAGGCATTTAGAATGCTCCCATTTGAAATTTGTTGAGAGCTTTTTCAAAACTATCTAATTTGATTATGCCCTATAAAAATTGAGAGGTATGAAAAATCAAATGTGTTAAACAATTCGTTCTAGTTGGAACATCCTGTATACAGACAACTTTTACGAATTAAAGATATAGGAAATCCAGTTCAGGTTAAAGCGTCAAGGAAGACATGTGTACATGTTCGGAGGTTGCAGTGCCATAACCTATATCATTTAAAAATTCGGTGAAATGAATAAAGTGATTATAGTGCTATTTGTAATATTTGCTAGTAGTAAACATTTTGTTGTTGGTCAACTATATGAAGGTAAGATAAGAGAAATTAATTGAATAAAGAAGTTTCACATATCTACTTCTATATAAATATAAATATATAAGTATGATATTAGTGTCCGTCTAAGCGTAATGTAATTTTGAGTAGTCTAGTAATTAAGTATTTATTTGTTTTAAAAACTTGGGGCATTAGTTCAAGATGAACCTTAAAACTTGAGTACTATACAGGCTTCACTAGAAGCAATGCGACAGTAAAAATTATATGTCAAATATTATTGCAGATCAATTTGGTTTAATTTCAACACTGTTTACATTACACGCAGTACGCAATCACGGTACGAATGCAAATGTTTTAAATATAAATAATGCTAACCCTAAAAATATTAAACTAAAACGTTAGATGATTTCCTATCTAGTAAGGTATTTTGATAATATAGGATCATTTCATTGGAGCAAAATCTAAAGGAAAAATCGAAGCCGATACAACAAGCAACAAACATATCGTGACTGTTTTTGGAATTACGTTGCTTCTCAGTAATCTTATTGGAAATTCCGTGCTAAGTGAGGTGCAATAAAATTAAATAATTGGAACATATATTATAATACTCATGCCAAGCAACGAAGCATGCTAACAGGCATGCATACATTGTAGGGCAAGAAAATTATTTAAAACATGCATCTTTGGGACCGGCCTTTATATTTGCATACAACTAAATTATAACAACTAATTATGATGTGCCAACACTAAATATCAATTTAATTTTAGTGAGGCAATCGTAATGCCGCGAATCAGTTGCACAGAAAGCAGGCAACCCACTCGGACGGCGAGGAAAGTGGGCGCTAAAAATTCGTCAAAATAAAGAAATAAACACTCAAACAGGTCCAGTAAGTTCAGAGCGATAAAATCCTGCAAAAAAACGTGAAGTGAAACGGGCTTTGCAGGATTATAGCTATTTCGCACGGTCCCAAATTGATACTTTAATCCTAAAGTGTAAGTTATTAAAAAAAAATAACCACTAAAAATCATATCAATAAACATATAGGCACAGATTGTCGAATATTTTGATATAATTATTTAAGTTATATTTTGGTGGCTTCAAATAGAAAATATTTTGTTTTATGTTCAATCGCGTATTTAGTGAGCTAATTTTAATAGGTACTACTTTACTATTTCAGTAAGTTTGGCTATGTACCTCAGATTAAATTGACATTTGAAAAAAAAATATATCGTGTTTTGTGGTGAAATCCATTACATTAACAATAATAAAATTGTACAGGGTGTTTTAAATTAAGCCTACATTATTGCTAACTCGTTATTAATGTAGTTACGATGTTGCACTTCTTGCAACAAAGCAAAGTGGTACTTTTCGAAGTGAAAGCTTTAGCACGAGTGCGATTTGAGTCTCTATGAAACTAACGACAGTAAAAAGAGATCTATAGGATGAGATAGAACGCAATTATACAGTTGTCACATGTTTGTTAAGAGTAAAAAAGTAAAAAGTAGTTCTCGTCCGATCACTGAAGTTAAGCAACGTTGGGCGTGGTTAGTAGCACTTGGATGCGTGACAGCTTGGTTTAGTTTTATGAAGGTTTCACTACTACCGCGTGTGAAATGCACATATGATTTTTTTTCACTAAAAATCATTAAAAAACATACTTTTTGCACGATCGTATAAAAATAGTATTTTTATTCCATAGTTAAACATTAAGTCTTCAGTCCTTCTATTTCTGAACACCATCAGTATTTTATTTTAATAAAAACAAATTGCCAATAAAGTTGTCTTGGATAGCTTCGGAAAAAATGCAGGAATTCACGTTTAATTTTAGACAAATTGAATTATAACTTTTTGCCTGTGCAAATATACAGACAATAGGTATGGGAAATTTGGAATTTCAATTCAATATGTATGCAACTAACTTGTTTTGTTGCATGAAGAATTTCAAGACCAAAGAATCCACTTCTTTTTCATATAATTAATATTTGCCCCGTGACAGACATAAAGCCTTAAAGATCGCATAAATAAATGCCTTACACAAGAAAGGACCAAAAACAGAAAAAACATTATAGACCGATGCCATGACTTTCCCATATAGGTAAGGTTTATCAAATAATTATGTATTTATCATGCAATTATTGCATTTATTGATATTATGATGATAATACTTGTGCAATACAGCTAAATGGTTTTCACAAGAAAAAAATCAACAATTCATGCCCAGATTTTAAACTATTTAAATAAGGATTGTTTTTCCCTGTAATATGCTTACATTTTTCAAAGGTGATTAATTCCGTAAAGTACACTATTTTATGTGAGCTAAAGATATGGAATCAAGGGAGGGTTTTTGCAACTTTAGTTAATGGAAAAGCAGTTGTTTTTGTTGTGGAGAATTGGCCAAGTCAAATGGAGATCTTTTAAAAAAGGGCGGTCCCCATAGGGCCAATTATTTTCTTCTATATAGTGTACAATGAGCTTTCACTCCTGGTTAGTGAATATACGGTTTTCAATGAACTTCAAACAGATGTGTTACGAAAAGTAACTTAAAACATGGATATTTGTATAACTATTTTACAAGAAAAGAAGACGACCTATAGGGACCGCCCTTTTTTAAAAGATCTCCATTTGACTTGGCCAATTC